>QBDW01005044.1:0-174807 GCA_003261595.1 Maconellicoccus hirsutus
ATAAATTCATAAAAACAAAATCTGTTAAAAAAGCACTCCCTCAAGATAATCTGCTTCACCAACCAACAGAGATGTTATTCTACGTGTAGAATATCATATTCTACATTTACTGTAAAAAATGTAGAATATGTAAAAAAAAAATGTAAAATATGTAGAAAATGTAAACTGCAATTTGATTGGCCAAAATCAGACTTTACTGACTTTAGCCAACCAAAAAATAGCTTTGTTTTGGTAGTGCACTTCCTCGCCAACGTCTATTAACTGAAGAGGTTAAACAGAAAGCCGGTCTGCGTAAAATGCTGGGGTCCGTTTCCTCTTTACCGCACCAAGGCGCGTGACGTCACTGGAAGAAGTCAACACCACATTTAAATGGAGCGTCTATACAAATTATTTTTTTTTTTCCATAACGAAGGGTTGTAGAAAATTTTTTGTAAGAACTAATATTTTAGAGCATAAAAAATTCAATAAGATGAAATCAAAAAATAATTTTTTCTTCCAAAATTCAAAATTTTATTTAATTTAAAAGATCCAAATTCGAATTTTACAAGAAGGAATATGCATGTTGTGGTATTTTTTAATGGTTTTGAAATGATTTGAGGGTGAAACTTTTGAAACAAAAGTTGTTGGAAATTTTGTGACGAGTTTTTTTTAGGTATAACGAACATTTTTTTTGTATCATCAGTTTCAGTTTTCGTTATAATTTTATCATAAAGTCAATTTTGCAAACAAAATTCCACTTTTGGAGCGCTTTTGTGAAGCTCAAAACAGCATTTTTTTCGTATGTTATTAAATAATTTTACCATATTGTTAGAATCGCAGATAAAATACGCTATCAGGGCATTTTTCAGTTTTTGAGTTTTTTTTTTCAATCTGTTTGCTACTAGAATGACTTGAAAAAAAAATTTTAGAACAAAGATTGTTTATTTAGAAAGTGGATAGTAAATGTTTTTTGCAGCTTGCTGGTATAATTTTTGCGGATTGTTCAAATTTTGTAATAATTTTGATGTTTATTGTATTACCATTATCATTTGGTATTTTTAATTGCTCTGACGTTACAAAAAAATTAAAAGAAATATAATGGGATTTAAAAAAAATCTTCATAATAAAAAAAGTCGTCCCAAAACTCACCAAAATGCCCCGATTGCAGTGGCGTAGTTAAGGGGGGGGGGGGGGGTCCAGGGGGTCTGGACCCCCCCCCTTGAGGTCTTTGAAAATACTCATTTAAAAATTTTTAATGCAAATTTCAAATTATTTCAAATTATTTGAGTAACAAACAAGTCAAGTAAATTTTTCCATTTTTTGCATTCTTGTTCTATTCTTCAAAAAAAAAAGTTACAAAATTGTAAAGAAAAAAAATACTCCCCTCGCACCTGCCAGTGCAGGACCCCCCCCCCCCCTTGATAACTGCCTGGCTACGCCACTGCCCGATTGCGTAATTTTGTTTGCGATGCTGATAATAATATAGTACAATTATGGCGAAATGTAATGAGATATGAAAAAAATGTTTATTATAAAAAGTGTTTATCAAGTTTTTCTCTCAAACAATCTCAAGCTTCAAAAAAATGCCCTAAGAGTGGAATTTCGTTTGCAAAATTGACAATATGATAAAATTACAACGAAAACTGATAACTGAAAAAAAATGTTCGTTATACCTAAAAAAAACTCGTCACAAAATTTCCAACAACTTTTGTTTCAAAAGTTTCACCCTCAAATCATTTCAAAACCATTGAAAAATACCACAATATGCATATTCCTTCTTGTAAAATTCGAATTTGGATCTTTTAAATTAAATAAAATTTTGAATTTTGGAAGAAAAAATTATTTTTTGATTTCAATTTATAGAATTTTTCATGCTCTAAATTATTAGTCCTTACAAAAAATTTCCTACAACCCTTCGTTTTTGTAAAAAAAAAATAATTTGTAAATACGCTCTATTCTTCCCCATTCAAACGCGTGTTGAATCATTTACCTACTTGTTTGCGCTTCCTCCAGTAACGTCATTTCATTTGATGGACGATTCAAAAGTTTTTACCTACACTTGAGTTCTGTTTAACCTCTGTAGTTAATAGACGTTGCTTCCTCGCGAGTTCGCAATTCGTATTTCTGTATCAATTTGCGTATTTTTGGAATACGCGGACTCTTTTCGAGTTCTCATTCTCAATCCGAATCTTGAAAAAAAATTGATCTATATATATTACTCGCGAAAGATAACCGATGAGTACAAAACTGATGAATATTGAATTGAGTTGATTTGTTGTCAATGTCAACTCAATTGTCATGTCACTGTAAATTAGACTATAGTCATTTATTTTTGAAATGTTTTTCTCAAAAAAATTTTTTTCAAATCTTCATAAGTATTTTTCTGATTTTCATTTTTTCTTCTATCAAATTTCTATACAGAATTTTGGACTCAGACTCAGAGCTCAGAGCCTCAGAAGAGGTCAGATTGTCAGAGGCTCAGAGTCACTGTCGTCTGTCACTGATTAAATTTCAATACATTTATAGTATGATGAATTGATGATTGATGAAATTTCAAAGCCAAATTCAAATATTCAATTCTTTTTGGTCTTGAAACCCCGAGCTCAACTTTTCAACGAAATTTCTACCCTAAAAAGACCAAAACTTTTCGTTATCTCATCATGAAAAATATTTTAATTTTACATGGTCGAAAATGACTACTTTCCTCCCTATTTTCGCAATGGAAAACAGCATTTTAACGTTCAAACTAATAAAGACTAAAACAAGTGCGGAAAGTAGTCACTTTCCGCCCTGAGGGCGGAAAATGACTACTTTCCGCTCCTACTTATAATATCACTTATCACGTTCGTTCATTTATTTTCCTTCCATATAAAATTAAAATAGTATACGTAACAGTATTGTAAAGTAACGCGATCAACTCGTGCGATTTGAGTCACTCGGCTTCGCCTCGTTCCTCAAATTTCGCACTCATTAATCGCATACTTTCCGCTCCTGTTACGTAATCTACTATTACATATTCTACTTTACATTCACACTTTATTCTACTTTACATATTCTACGCGTTATTCTACATTATATTCTACATTTTACATTCTACAAATCAACCCTGTCGGTACCTCCTCATTAGTTTCATCAATTACCACCAGATATCAGACACTGGGTAGAATAAAACTCGAGGAATTTCGTCATCACGAATTTCAGATAATCTATTCACTGAAATGATTTTACCCTTCCCTTCATTTTCGCTATGTAAAAATACATAGAAATTATCCCTTACTTTATTTTTCTTGGCTATTTTTGCACGGTTTCGTTCATTCTCAATCTTTTCTTTTGCTATTTTTCGTTCATTCTCAATCTTTTCTTCTGCATACGCAAGCTGTTTTGCCAAGTTCTTTTCGTTGCTGGTTGGGGTCTTAATACCTCTTAAGCTAAGTATTCTATCAGCTTTCTGAAATTTAGAAAAATAATACGTTAATTAGCTACACAATGGCTGAGTGATACAGAACTAGGATTAGAATTCATACTTACCGCGCTATGGTCAATGCTGAGTGATGTGCAATCACTCACCAGGTGTAGACAAATATGTAATATCACCGTTAAAATAATGGAATTCATAGTGCAAGTACCTATGACATACCGACGCGTTAATACAGTAGCTTCACGTAAATCAACTATGCGCTAGGTTATTGAAATGTTAAAAGTAATATGCCTCGTGATAAGTGTGTAGCTGAACCAGATTTTTGATTCTGATAGGCTTATCTCCTCATGATTAAAATGCAATAATTAACTACGATACATAAGTAGATAGCATATAATTAATCAATGACTGATACTATAGAAAGAACATTATTAACACTTTTTTCCCTTCCTTTTCTTTTAGGTTTCATTCTCGTACATGTCTCGTTACTTTTCTAGGTTTTTGTTTATAATTTTTAATGACAATCACATTAGTAGAGAATCATTCTCTGGGCTCACACCAGCCAATGACCCACCTTGACAACGGCCCACTGCGACAACAGACGCGTAAAATAATGCATTTCAAGATGCAGATATTTTTACAAAGGCATTGCCGAGGGATAGTTTTGTTAAAAATAAAATGCGAATTATGAATTTATCGGAATAATAATTATTGTATACATGTAAAATGTTGAACGTAATAAAGATAAATGCCTAAACTTACAATTCGTTGTTGATCTTATTTATTTGTATCTTGAGGCATTCATTTTTTGTTATATCCAAACTATTTTAGTGAGTAATGAAATGAATTAATTGAACTGGAAATTCTAATTTTCTATTGATTTTAGGTTTATAACTTCGACTGAAAATTCTAATGTATAATATGAATTGAAATTAATAGTACTAAGTAACTGAAAATAATTCATTAAATTGGTTATTGTTAAAGGAAAATGATTTGCAAATTTTATTAATTTACCCATTAAATAAACATTTAGCTAAAAGTGAGAATTATACAACTAAGCTTTCAATAAAAATTGTATAATTAAATTGTCGGCAAAATTTTAAGTATATTAAATACCTATAACCAAAAATAATCGTCAATTGTATTTATTTGTATATTTAGGCATTTATGTTTATTACGTTCAACATTTTATTTTTTATTTTTAAATTTTAATTAATTAATTTCATCGTTCGCCGAAATGGTTTTCATCATTTAAAAAATACTTTACACTTGAAAAAGCGTCATAGTAGTTTTAAAATGCTTACAAAAATACTAAGGATCTAAAAATGCGCCAATTTTTATATTATAATCGACAGTTGAAAGATAAAAAAAAAAGTAAAAAAAATCAAGATCGCACCATTAAAAATCAAAAAAACGTAAATTATTAGATGCAACGCGCGCGCGACCGAAATTTGAAAAAGCGCGGTAGTCATAATTAGAGCTGAGATTTATATTTTCGAACATATTTTTCTGTCATGCACTAGATTGAGTATATTCCACATACTTTCGCGTTTCATCAAATTCTGAGACGATTGAGGCCAATTTGTTAGGCAATATTTTAGCATATTTCAGGTATAAAAACATAAAAAAGCATATACAAATGTCGTTGTTGAAGAGAGATAGCGATAGCTTCACGTTGCGTAGTATACGATGTCCCTTCCCTTTATGATTATAGTTCCATGGAAAGAACGAAAGAATGAATAACGGGAACATTTTTTGGGACCAGAAAGAACGAACGAGAACAGGAATGAGAACGAGAGTGCTTGCGTTCTTGCAACACTGAGTATTATTCAAATTCCAAAACCATTTTCATCAAACTGCAAATTAAATTTTTTTCGGTTGAATATTACGTAATCTACTCGTACTTATTGAACGTTGAACATTGCGAATAATTTTAATTTAACGTTTGTACAATATGCAGGCTATGTTGCTGTCTCGCAACTTGTATTATGGCTATGGTCACGAGAAGACCAAAGGTTGACTTCATTTTTAATATTATCATGTATTCATTTATTAAAGGGTAACCGAGGGTTACCGAAAATTATCATTATATAGGTGAACGAAGTACGAAGGTTATTTTAAATTTCACGTAAAATTTTAAAATAAGATTTCTCGTTATTACGAATTTTTATTTTCGCCTGAAGTAACACTGTTGTATATCAAATCATTTGAAATTGGATATGCACAAAGCCACAATAGTACCGCCACTGCTTCTGATTTTATGATTTTCCTGTCATCTATTTCATGACTACGATCATCTGACGAAGAGAGGAGAATCAACATTCAACAAAATACAACTGGAGTAACATAACTTTTCTGTCTATCGTTTCCGTAAATTGCAAATTGTTTCATGTATTTTCCTTCATGAGAGAGTAAAAAAAAATTCATTTTATTAATTTATATTAAATCATATTGATAATTTGATTAAAATGGGAGACGAAATGGATGATTTACGTGCTCAGAGGTTAGCTCAGCTACAAAAGGAGTATAAAGTAAGTGATATTATATTTAATCAGATTATAAGACAGAAGTATGCTGAAAGTTGTACTTTTTCATCTCAGGTGCCTGGAGGTTCGGCTGTAGATAAAGCGGCGGCAGAGGAAGAACAACGAGCTGCAGCTAATGATATGAAAAATTCTATTTTAAGTCAAGTTTTAACTCAAGCTGCCAGAGCACGATGTATGTTCATTTGCTTATTTTCAAGTATTGTCTAGTTAAGTTTCGGATGATGTGCTGAAATGCGTTATTTCATTACAGTAAATACATTAATGATTGGAAAACCAGATAAAGGTAAAATGGTGGAGAATTTGATATTGCAGATGGCTCAAACAGGACAAATAATGAATAGATTAAACGAGGAAGAATTAATTGGCTTAATGGAAAGAGTAAATCAACAATTCGGAAATAAACAAAAAACTACAGTCAAGGTAGAGAAACTTGGGCGTAATGTAGTTAAAAATACGTCTTCCGGAAAAATTCCGTTTTAAGAAATATCCACGTTGGATAGTTTTGTGTTCTTATGATACTTATAAGTTATAAATGTTTTTTTTCTTTAGTTTGATAGAAGAAGAGCAGCCTTGGATTCGGACGACGAGTTGTGAATAATCTCTTGTTTATGAGTAAGCGGACTGAATAACCCAATGAAAAACATTGATCACCTAATTTTTTAATTTTCAACTTATATAAATTGTGTAACCCTTTAAATAAATTATTCTTGTTTATAATTTGATCATTGATCGGTACTCCGTCATTGTTCTAACTATTCATTACATTTTCTTGTATATCTTTACGATCACAATTTCTTTGAATTTATGAAATATTTTGAAATTAATTCATTGCGGCGAATATAATTGGAAATTATATTCTTGCAGTAAATGAACCACTAATCCCAGAAAATAAAAAACTAATTCATTTTATAAAAAATATTCCAATTACACATACACAGATGGAACAAAAATGTAATTTTATAAACTTAAGTAAATTTAAGAGAAAATACAAGGATTATAAGTGGTAATTTTGAAAATAATCAAAATAAATACAATAAAAAATATATTGGATAAAAAAAGTACATAAATAATATCAGAATAAAAGAAAAACTATGAACTAAGTTTACGATAAAGGCGAATTAAAACAAAGTGATCAAATATCAATTTTTTTCAGCTAAAGGATTTTCTGTTGATTCGATATCTTCGTCAGTAATATTGTAATCGGATTTCATTTCACTTATAACATTCATTAATTGCCTGTTAAAAATGGTATTCGATAAGTTCAATAGAAAGTAAGAGGGTCCTATATATTTAAAAATATAAATAATCATACTTCACTAATTTATCTGCTTTATCAGTCATATTTTTCATTTTTAAGGCTAATTCAACTCTGGAAGATGAAGCTTCTCCGTCGCCCTCTTCGTCTCGTGATGATTTACCTTGATATTGGGCTGCACAATTATCTATTTTTTGCTCTTGTAATTTCGATATTTCTTTCTGCAAATAAAAAAAATTGGAAAATTGAGACGACGTTCCATCGTTGTTCCCTCAGAAATTCAGTACCTTAGATTTTTCTAATTCCTTACGTAAAACGGAAATTTCATCTTCTGAAGATGGTTTATTCTGAAAAAAAAACTTATGGAGAAAAAAAATACGACGAAAAAGCAGTTATAGAAATTCGATTTACAGTTTGCGTATTAGCGTCGCTTGACATTTGAAGTTTCGATATCTCCAAAGCCGTCACCAAATCTTCCAGCTCTTTTATTCTGTAAAATAAAAAAAAATTAGAAGAACGATTTGAAAATGTCATATATATTTGAGAAAATTCCAACCTATCATCTTTTTTCAAAAGAACACTTTGTAATACAGACACTTCTTCTCGTAATCGATAAATTTCTTCTCTCAACTGAAAATTCAAGAACCAATGAAAACATCCATTGTGAAAAAATTCTTTGTTTACGTATTACTTGTACCGTTAATATTAGATTACGTCGTTCTGGATTCACATCAGCATTAGAACCATTTTCTGAAGTTACGACTCTAGCTTCTCTATGGCGAGCAGACCCGTGACCGAGAATATGTCCATCCGAAAGAAAATCAGGTAAACGACTACCAGAACCAGCTAAATCCATTTCAGTAGGACTTCTTACATCTGAGGCAGCTACATTACCAGTTTGTGTAGTTAAATCGAATGGTAATGACGAACCTTGAACAGGCAGAGACTCATTCGAAAGAAAATTTGGTACTGGTAAATCAAGTGGTATTCTGTTGGCATTTGAACGAGCTGATGCTTGCGCTAGATCTTCGCAAAATCGATGGCTTGAGCTGCCAACTGAATGAAAAAGAACGCGAACACTTATTTACATGAACGATCTTCCCATAACCGCGGTGAAATGAGTTTACTTACTTCTCGAATGTTCTCCACGTTCAACAGAATAAGATTCGTAAGGAGTAAAATCAGGTAAAACCTTAGGATTAAAATCACTATTAAAATAGATGTGTTCTAATGCCAAATTGTCTTGAACGAAATCAGGTAGAACAGGACTTTCAGGATCTACGGCGGATCCTTCTGGATTTGGTCTTTCTTGACGAGAGTAACGATATAGATCAGGACAAGCTGTACTGGACGATGCGGACGACGGTGAAGCACCGGTATCATTTTGTAAAAAATGTCTGAAAGATATCAAAGCATCTTCTCGACGTGTTTGACTACCGTCAGGATTTCGACGTCTCGCTAAAAAAAAAGATTGCAAGGGTTTCAGATAAGAAATTTAAAAGAGCATTAAAATGTTTCTTTACCTTCTTGAGAGTGATCTCCTAACCCTATATCTGGTTCTAATCTAACAACGTTGGGCAAATACTCCTCTCTTTGATTTTGACGACTAACTTCATCTTCATTTTCAATCGGATTACTTCTATTTTCTTCAGTCATATTTCAAACACATTAGTCTGCTTTTCTCGGAGAACTTTTGATTCAACTTCCAGGTTCTTTAACCAAAAAAACTGGCTAAACTAAGCTAAAAGCTGTATAGCTTTTGTTAAGTTGAGAACTCGAAAAATCAAGAATGAAGATTGATAATATTATCGGTTTTAAATAGGTAAGAATTTTACTTACCTACATTTTATGTTGTTTGTTTACAATCTGGTACATTTTTCGCAAGAAACTCCTTGCTTAGGCAACATTAGACAACATATTTAACATTAGTGCAACTTCAGCTATTTCTTTTTCTGTGAAGGAACTTTAAAATAAGATTTTTTTATTTTATTCATTATGTTTTTTAATGATTAAAAAAAACATGCGTGAACGGCGAGTGTAAAATTAATGCATGGAGGTGTAATAATTGGTGAACGTTAATATTCTTTTAGACTTTTAGTTCATTCTAATCCGTAGCAGTCTAGTTCTTTGTTTTATAGTACAATTCTATAATAATTTTATACATTGAATTTTTTCATCAAATTAGTAGAACTGTTCTCTATTTTTGTAATTTTTTCAATTAGTTTGTCTCTTCGATTTGTGTTTGTTCTTTTTTTCTCTCGCTAAAATGAAATTTGCTCAGGTATATTGCTTATCGTGTTCCAACTTCCACAGTATCGATTCAGTAATATAAGAAATCGAAAGGTGCAATAATTATCATCATTGTTCAATTGATTTGAAAACTATTCTTTTCATTTCAATGTAGCACTAATTGAAACCACGTTAGTTAAGTTATCAAACATGTTCTTCAAGACCGGCTTTATATTATTATTAAGTAAGTAGAATTTTCTATATCCCTACTTAAAATATTGATATCTTGAGAATATTTTGTAAATCTACTTTATAGGTTTCATCGTTAGTACAGTATCATCAGTGAATCCTCGTATTTTGGAACTTAATGATAGGTAAAAAATTGATTTCCTTTATGCATCATTGATTATAACAAGTATTAAATTCACATGTGAATTATCTCAGGTTCCTTGATGTTAAAAAAGATGGCAATTGGTTAGTTATGGTAAGTATTTTTACGATGAACATTATCTTGGTAAATCTTTATTATACAAAGGAAATTTTATAGTTTTATGCTCCTTGGTGCGCTCATTGCAAAAGACTGGACCCAATTTGGTCTCAAGTTCAACAAACTCTCCATTCGAGTAACATTCGAGTTTGTAAAATGGATTGTGTACTACATAAGAATACCTGTTATCAGTTCAAAATTCAGACATACCCAACAATAATGTTGTATGCATCTAAATGTGTTTATTTATTTTGTGTTTTTTTGAAATTCGCTATATAATTGTAATATTTCAGCATAAAAGGTGACGAAGCGCAGTTTATTTACCACGGAGATCGCTTAACCGAAGAAATAGTTCATTTTACTCTGAGAGTAGCACATCCTCCCGTCAGGAAATTTAAAAATGGTGAATTGATCGAACGGCTGAAACGAGAAAAGATAATATTTTTCTCATATTTAGGAGAACCGAAAGGAGATTTATGGGTAAACTATATCGTTAAATGTTTCTGTCATTTACGCCTTCTGATAATTTTATTATTGATTGTTGTAGAATTTATATCATGAAGTTTCTACCAAATTTCAGCCTTATTCTTATTTCTACCATGCTCCTCCTTCAGTTTCAAAAAAAGTAAATTATTTGAACAATGTTCTTATGCAGTGTATGACGATATCTAATATTCTCAATTTCCGTTTTTACGTACTTGCAGCATTTCAAACAATTCGGAACACCGGCCATTGTTGTCCATAAAGAAAATAATGTCTATATTTTTGATGGTAAGTAAAACTCATTGATTGTCTTACGTGATTGATTTAATGTTTTGATTCAATGTTGATTCAAATGTTTTCCAGAGAAGGAATGGAAATATAATGTTAATCAAAGTCTTTATCGATGGGTTAACGAAGAACGCTTTCCTACGTTTATGAAAATCACCCGATTAAATATTAATTCGCTTATGGAAACAAATAAATTTCTGGTGCTTGCTATAGTTGAAGAAAACAAGGTGCAAGAAATACCGGATCACATGAAAGAGTAAATAAATAAATCATTGATATGACTACTTATAATAAAGATTGCATTTTTCAATATCTTGTGCCATTTTTTAGGTTCAAAAATATGGTAGAATCGGTGATAAAAACCCAGAGAGATAGATTTCATAGGTAAACTAATGAGTAATATAAACACGTACCCGTTGAACTACTGAACTTTTTTCGAATAGGTCCTTTCAATTCGGATGGGTCGGAGCTCCCGATCTAGCTAACTCCATAGCCATGATGAAAGTTCCATTGCCTTATTTATTAGTGTTGAATTCGACAACAAATCATCATCATATTCCAGATGATGAACCAACTCAACTAACACCTGAAGCTATTACTTTATTTTTAGATTCGATTCAGAATCAGTCTGCTAAAGTGACCATAATTAGACTATGTACTTTAAAATGTCCTTCGTCATTTTAATTTTTTTTGATTTTCTAGACTTACGGAGGAAATCATGTCTTCATTAATTCCTATAGAATGTACTTTGAAGTAGCATCTGCTTTGGGCGAAATGTGGAAAGGTAATCCTGTGTTGACAGCGGTGATTTTTGGACTACCTTTGGGTTTTTTGTTGTTGATTTGTTATTCTATTTGCTGCGCCGATATTTTGGACGCTGACGACGAAGAAATCGATGATGGTAGTGGATTTTTTTTTAAATATAATTTTTCGTCTCAATTTAACTTTTATCTTTGTGTTTTCGTTTAGGTCATGAAAAGAAAGAATGAACATAAATCGGTACTGGGGATTGTTCTAGTCATTAAATTTAAGAATTGAGGTACAAAAAAATGTGGTGTTAAGTTTGTTGTTCTGTGCTAATTGAAATTTAATTTTTGCCAATTTAGTAGATAACATACCTAAATAATTTAGGAATGTGTGGTCAGTTTTCATTTATGTTATGTGAAAGAAAAATTCTGTTTTTTTTTCTTTCTTTTACCGTAGTTTTAAAGATGGATGTTGAAACATCAATAAAAAAAATAATAAACACAAATTTAAATGTTTACTGTGAGAAAACGAACAATGAAAACATTATACTCATTACACAAACAACAAAAACCCTTATGTTTAATGCATTGTTAACTTAAAGCAATTTACAAAAACAGAACAATGAAAAACATTAAAAATACCCTGAATAATTTGGCAGAGAGCAAAACACATTTATCGATCACTCCTTGAAGCTGTTGGCGTCCCAGATGAATTTGGTAAACTGTTTTTTCGAGTCAGGGGAGCTGATCTTTTGACCGGTTGTTTTTCTTCACAGACATAATAAACAAATTTTCCGGTACCAGGAGCTACTGGCGCAATAGTGCTTAGTTTAAACCATAATTCATAAGTAATATACCACGTACCAATAGCTATAATACCGCTAAGTAATTTTTCAGGCATCGAATGAAAATACAATACGGTAGTGAGCAACATGAAGTCCCATATTAAAGAAAATAAAGTTATTATGATAAATAGTAACCGTACATACGGGAGAAATTTTTCGTAGGTAGCAGTGAGTACGTTGAAATCACTGTCACTTAAGTTACGCAAAGGACCAAAATTAGTTAATGAGTTCACTCTAGCATGACGCTCATCTCTGATTAAATCTTGAATACCTTCCCATCCAAGAATTGGACGTGCTTCTTCTATCAGTAATAAATTACTATATATTAAAATAAAAGCGTGACCTGAAAGATCAAATCCTTTCCAACGAGAACCCTTGGACATACATTCATATCGCGTACGAAGATCTCGTCTGTCGGTACAATATCCGTATAACCCTTCGATATAGATGAAGAAATTCACCCAAAAAAACCAAAAGAATGTTGCCACTGCTAAACGTGATAAATGCTTGTAAACCAATGGTTTTTTACCACAACAATAACTGTAACTAGTCATAAACACAAAAGGAATACTTAAAGATAATGTCCAAAACCATCCTAATTTAACAAAGTATTGATTCAAAAAATTAGCTGTATTGGAAAAGTACATTTTTGGTATTGATAATGTGTCGGCAATACTTGATAGTGCAAATAAGCATGTTAAGTAAGCAAGTATTCTAACATAAGTGCTAAAAAAAACAATTTTTTTGCATAAATGTATACCTATCATTAAGAAAACATATTTTATTGAAGATGGGTCTGGCAAAGGTTTAAGAATTTTCGCCGGTTGTTTCGAACTCGAAAATTTCTGGTCATGAAGTGAATTGGCTCGTGTAGGTCGTCTTGTCGATGACATGATCAACTAATAAGAAGAAAATTTTGAACACGTTAATGGCGTTGGCGGAAGAACAAAACCCGACGTCACACTCACAAAATATGCCCGCTTATAATGACCGAAGGAACATTCGCATTTTTAATTGATTTCTTCAAATTTTCTTGCACCCATTCAACATCAAAGTATACTTTTTATCGTAAAAGACTCTGTTATGATCGAAGTCCTAAAATATACTACTTTTTTTACGATTTATCATGATGATAATTATTTTCAAAAATGATAAGAAAAATGAACGAGCTAAGCCAACAAGCAACAAGCCAACAACACGACGTGTCATGTAATCACACACTTGAATTTTTGATTGGCTAAGGTCGCGGAGTACGTGAAGTAGACACTGTAAATTAATCACACAGTTGAACGAATTAAGGCAAAAAATTAAAAAAAAATAAAAATGAATAATGAATGTTCTGACTTGTCATTCAACGTGAATAAGTTGCGTTGTCCATGGTCCATTTTTCATTTTTCAATTTTCATTCAATTTAGTTTATTTTTATGTGATAATAAAATATTTTTCAATTTTTTATAACTAAGTACAGGAGTTTTGAATGTACCGACTATAATTTTTTCTAAAAAACAATGCATCCTCTAAAAATATCGTACCACTTTTACTTGTTTATGTAGAAAACTATGGAAATGCTTTCCGTACAGTTGGATGTCGAGGTAAATATGCTTTGCCATTTTGCAGGTATTAAGTTAGATTATCTCGGTGAGATCTCATTACAATTAACCGCTTTAATTGAATTTTCATCGCCTATTATTCTGACTTGTATTCCAGCTTGAAATGACAAATTTGAATGATACAACAAGTCACTCTAGTCAAGATATATGTTCGTAGCAGATGAACATTTTTGAGACATTGGTCCAAGTAATCTAGTCGTACTTATTCAGCGCAAAAGCTTCCCGAAATAATGTAAATAGATTGAATATTATTCTTGATGGAAGCAAGGTGGTGTCAGTAATGGATAACTTTCATTAAAACAATTCGCTGTCAACTTTCAGTACGGTGTTATGAGATTTTTGGGGCCATGCATGTAATTTCTTTAGCACTACAACTCATAAATGAATTAAAAGCACAACTTGGTGACCGGTAGTTGGACAGTTGAAATGAATTTCTTCTTGTTAAATTGAACTTTACTTTTGCTATTTACAATATTTTTATAATTTGCTTTTCTATTGACCGTGCTGTAATAACAATTATCAAGATCTTGCACGATAATATGAGCAAAGATAAGAGCCGTTTTCAATGTAACGTCTGTACGAAAAGTTTCTCGTTCAAATATTTGCTTAAAAAGCATTATCGCACCCATACTGGAGAAAAGCCATTTCATTGCAATTTATGCGGAAATAAATTCACTCAAAGTAGCAATTTGCAGCTTCATATGATCGGTGTTCATCATACCAAAGATGCGGATTCATTGTATATATGCTTTTATTGCAACAAACCGTTTTATTTAAAAAATAACCTTAAGCAACATATTAGAATACATACCGGAGAAAAACCTTACAGGTAAACATTTTATGTCGACAGGTTGAACAATTAGTTTTCTAGTTTATGAAATGTTTTGTATGCAAACCACATTATCCTCGAGAAGAAAATAATAATTATTAAAACGTTCAATCGAGTGGAAAATAATTTTAAAAAAAAGTATATTTCGGAAAACAAGTGAATTACATATCGAAATTAATCATAACTAATATTTATGGTGGAGGACATGAGATGATTTCAAAGGAAGTATCACATACTGTGGTACTTCGTTCTGAATAAAATTGTGCTTGCATGCATTTTAGGTTGTGGTTTATTAGTAATACATAGAATTAAAGAGAAATTTGTAATATTTCCTAGGATTTAAGTGATATTTTTATTACAGATGTCACGAATGTCACAAACGCTTCCGGCGAGCTGGTCTTCTTTCGCAGCACCAACGAACACATTTAAAAACGCGTCCATTTGTATGCGATTTGTGCGGAAAATCATTTACAAATCGAACTAATTTGCAAAATCACTTGAAACGTCATCAAGGCAAACGAGACTTTGTGTGTGAGATATGTGGTAAAGCATTTGTTCGTCAGGATGGTTTACATAAGCACTTGAATTGTTACCATCGTAATCAGAAAGCATTTACTTGTAAAATATGTAACGCTAATTTCAAAGGACATCTTAGGCAACATTTGCGAATTCATCAACAAGAAAAACCTTACAAATGTGATAAATGTAAAGCATCTTTTGTACAAAAGTCTCAGTTGACTGTTCACCAACGAACCCATACGGGCGATAAACCTTATGTTTGTCCGATATGTGAAGCAACATTTTCTCATTCTTCCGTTCTTAAAATACATATTCGAGTTCATACCGGGGAAAAACCGTTTAGGTGTTTCATCTGTGAAAATACCGCGTTTGGTCAATTGGCTCATTTGAGAAAACATATGCGAACTATCCACAAATCAGATAAACCGTATTATTGTACGGTTTGTAAAATGAATTTCAAAGGAAAGAAGTCATTTATACAGCATCAAGAAAATTGTAGTGGAACCGAACAAGATGCGGAAAATGATCAAACTGATGGTACTAGGATGAGTATTTCAAACATGAGAACGCTGTTAGCAATTTTATTGAAAAAGATTTCTTCCCCGGAAAGGTAAATTCCTATATTCAGTTGAAAATATTCTTTTAATTTATTTTAAATTCGAATATATCTTCTAGGCTTGAAAGATTGGGTTTTGGTAAACGCCTAATCGATGATGTATTATGCGAAACAATTAAAAGCTCTGGAAGGAGGCCGTATAACACTGAAGATTTCGATGAAAATATAACGTTACTGAAAAACATTGAAATATTGTTGGAATGGACCATACCCAAAGTACATATGCATAAATTAAAACAAGCTAAACGTACAGCTGAAGATATTCTTGTCGAGTTAACTCAACATCCAGGCTCATGGTACTGGAAAAATGGAGATAAGCGAGTTGGACTAAGTCAATCTTGAAACTGTGTTCATTTTTATTTATTATAATCTTATTTCAGGGATATTTTAAAATTATTAAACATTGAGGTGTTCCGCATCTATTAATTATTCAAATTCATGTCTTAGTTTTACCTTGATGCTTTTCTCTCTATCTCTTGCCAGTGAATCCCTAGTCGAAATATTTTAAATATTTCTAGTCCTTGAAGAAAGTTAAAAACTTTCTTCAAAATCATTCAGGTGATATCAATAGCTGAAAATGTATTTAATAAGGAACCCTGAATGAAACAAGGTGGTTTCTAATATTCGAATTTGAAACACGAACTTTCTTTACTTTCTTTTATTTCTTTTATTTTTTCAAGGTTTTGTTTTTTTCTATCTCTTTATGATTATTATTTTTGTTTGTTACTTGTTCATTTTCATTTACGTTTCAGTTACCGAGTATTTGGAATTTCTAGTTTTTGCATTGTTCCATGTATCTCCTATTTCTTAGATCGAATAGCCATTATAATTATATAATATATACGTATTAGGTAATTTTTTTGTGTGTATTTACAATGTTATTCAATTTTTAGGGTAAAAGTAATACGCAATAAGTTTTTACTGATAAGAAGAAATATAATATAATAATTTTTGTTGGAATACTACCTAATTTCTGCTTTTTTTTCTCATCCGCAAATTTTTTATTGAGCAAAGTTTATTCATAATATCATTGAGACACTTTTGATTCTATAACTGGAAACGAATATTTTTCACCTTCGTGTTCATCTTAGGTGGAACTACCAATGAAGCTTTACATGCTCTTCAATAATGAAAACGGGTGCTTATCTAATTGACATTTTTAATTAGAAGACTATGTCATTTAGATAGGTATTAATTACCCGCGAGGGAGCTCAGCAAAGTCACTGGTACCACTTAAAATGAAAGCTGAATTTTTTGAAATAGCACACAAGTAATGTGCAACTCATAGGTACTTTGAATTTGGGCTTTTCAATGGCAACTTGATTTTTTTCTACTTATCTCCCTTGGTAATCAAGGATGATTAGGGAGAGTCGTAATCGTATCCGTACAACTTCATCCCGGTGGTAAAGGTACATTTGCATTTCGCATGTTGTGTTTTATCCAATTACTTAATGAAAGAGAATCATACTGCGATGATAGATGGTGATATACCTAGACCTACATAGTACCGATGTGTTAATTTAATTAAAAAATTTTACAAATTTTGAAAATTACCATTCTAATGAACATGAGACAATCAGAGTTGGTTTATTTCCGTCTGATCAAATTTTCGAATAATTTTTTTCAATTCATGACTTTAGAAAATGTTTTATATAAAAGTCATTGTTTCATTAACTTCATTGGTTAATTTTAAATGTTTTGCTAAAGAATTCAATTGTAGTAACGCAAAAGAAATAGACAAATTTATGGAAGAATCTGATGCATTCCAGTCATCACTATTTTCAGTATACGTAAACACAACGCGATATGAAAATTTAGCAGAAATTTTTCAAGAAGCAGAAGCTTTAGGAGACATATCGTTTACAGTAGACGATATTCTGCCAGCTAATAAAAGTTTGTACTTGAAACGAAGACCTCCAATGATATGCGATCGTCCAGCAAAAGCCGTTTACCATATCACTATCACGTCGTTAGACAGTATCAACGAATCATCTATGGTAGGTAATATTGAAAAAAAGATTACAATCTTTTAAAAAGTACTTCATAGTGTAAAACATATGCATTGCAGACGTACAATCTGGACATCTATTTAACTGTATGCTGGATAGATCACAGATTACGGTTCCCGGAAACCAATCGAGCGTACAGAATTTTAGATCCAAATTGGCTAAGCAACGTGTGGCAACCTGATACAGTATTTAAGAACGCTAGAGAAGTTACCTTTCACGAGAGACTTGCTCCTAATCACTACTTTTGGATGTTACCCAATAATACTCTGGTTTATTCGACAAAGTAAAATTGCATTTTTTTTAAATCTCGCAGAAAAATTTAAAATATTTAAGGTAATGTACATCAACGAGTTAAAAAATCATCTTTGCAGATTGACTTTATTGCTGACTTGCAATATGGATTTCCGAACTTACCCTCACGATACTCAAGAATGTGGTTTAGAAATAGAAAGCAGTAAGCTATAAATTCTTTCTACATTGCATTTGTTATTTTCATCATAATAGGTAACTTAGAGAAAATTCTTCAAACCAAGTTTTTTTTCGGTAGTGAGTTATACCACAAAAGAATTACTATTGAAATGGGATGCTGAACAAGGATTATCTTTTAAAACAAAGGGTAACAAACTTCAAACGCCACAGTTTCGTTCAGTACATAACAAAACGGAAGAATGCTCTGAGCCCTACTTAACCGGTAAATTTGCTCATACTGTATATTGCAATAGTGAAGTAATTACAATTCTTGAATTACATTTTCAAATTAAGAACCCATTCCTATTTTAGGTTCATATTCATGCATTAGAATTGTATTCTATTTACGTCGAAGATTGGGTTATCATCTGATACATACGTACGTTCCTTCTGGATTCATAGTCGTATTATCATGGGTAACATTTTGGGTAAAACCGCGTGATATTGCTGCTCGAATTGGTCTTGGAGTAACATCACTATTAACACTGAGTCATTAATCAATTTTTTTTCTCCATTATTTTACTATTGGTGTAGGTAACATAGCCATGTTGATTATTTTTCCAGTCACTTTGAGCACTCAATCCCAAGAATCATTGCCTCCGGTGTCGTATGGAAAAGCAATTGACATTTGGATGTCTGCTTGCGCTCTTTTTGTCTTTTGTTCGATTTTAGAATTTGCGATAATCAATTATTTAGTATGCCGATTTCACGAAAATGAAGATGATTCGGATTCATCTTCAAAAGTAAGCTGAATGTTTTGCGCTGGGATAAAATAGATTAGAAATTTAAACACAATAAAATTTCTTAGTGTTTACAGAATGTTAAAACATTTAAAGACCAAATACAAGCGTATTTTAGTCGTCGCAAAATCCAAATAATTGCTCACAATATCGACAGATTTTCAAGAATTTTCTTTCCTGTTTGTTTTGCGTTGTTGAATGTATGGTATTGGAATAAATATCTTCAAGAAGATGAAATCGACGGGTCATCGGTCAATGAAGATGGCTTAAATGAGGTATAAACTATAAATTTACATGCATACGGTATGTTATTTTTACCTGTGCATTGTAAAAGCAAGCCGTGAAATTCGCGGCGTATCAAGTATGCAATTTCATTAACATTAGAATGTGCTTATTGTATTCTATTTATCACATGCTATGAATTTCCAAAAATTCCAAAATACTTTTTTCGATGCAGTAGATTTGTTGATTGAAAGTTTCATGTAAATTATTTTAATAAGTAGGTATATTTTAAAGCGTAGCTAATATAAAAATACAACCTACGTTTTATTTTTTGTGATATAAAGTTAAAAAAAACTCGTAATTCTTAAATGAAATAGCTTGTTGGTTTTTGCAAAAATATAAATATTTGTAATTTGCTATCTCACTCTTTAATTTACATGCTACAAACTTCTCTGCTGAACGTCATCAAGTTGTCACGCGCTCTTCTCATTGACGTTTTAATACAATCCAAAATAGAATTATATGTACGATTAATTAAATAGCTATTGGTGTGGTCTGTTGTTGGCAAAGTTGAAAAAATTACAAATTTCTTCTTGGAGCGTCACTTCTTCGTTTGACAAGATACGCTTTAGGCTTACGTGATATAGGTATCTATTAAATTATGAAAACCAAAAAATTATTTTTATTACTCTTTACAAGTTTTTTGTGCAAGTTATCGACATCTTTGAAGTGTTCGAATGATCAAGATGTGAATAAAACGCTCAACGACTACGAATCAGAATCTTCTATGCTATTTTCGCAATACGCTTTTTTAACGAAGAATGAAAACGTGCGAGAAAACTTGGAAACTGAAGCGCTCATCAAAGGCAAATTAATAACAATTGATGATATATTACCGACGAATCAAAGTTTATATTTGAAAAGAAGACCTCCTACAATTTGCGGTCACCCGGCTAAAGTGACTTATCACATTACCGTACTATCGCTGGATAGCATCAATGAAGCATCTATGGTTTGTACTTTTGAATTAATATAGCATAATCATAAAGTTGGATGATATCTAGACACTTGATATGACTAAACTTATAAAATATTTTCAGACATATAGTCTTGATGTTTACTTAAATGTGGCTTGGATAGATAATAGGCTGCGCTTTCCCGAGAATTCTGTCCGCGATTATCTCATTTTGGATCCGAAGTGGTTGGGGGAAATATGGCAACCTGATACAGTTTTCAAAAATGCTAGAGAGGTCGTATTTCATGAAGGATTGGTACCTAATCATTATTTATGGATGTTACGAAACAATAATTTTACTACTTTGATTTACGTATCCAAGTAAGATATATGCGGTATCTATTGTTTTCTGTCGCGCTTTAATTAGGTACCTATCAAAGGTTCCGCGAGTAGGTTATTGTTTTGCTTATTGAAGTATGATGACATGATGTACATTCACTGATTCTACAAAAACCTCTTACTATTATTGCATAGGTTGACATTAAGTCTCAGTTGTGCAATGGATTTTTCATTTTACCCTCATGATACGCAAGAATGTGACTTGAAAATAGAAAGTAGTATGTTATTTGTTTACAATGAATACACTTAATTTTATATCGATGTTATGTTCAATTATGAGTATTTAATTAGAAATAGATATCTAGGTAAGTATTAGGTAAGATATGTATCTACAATTTTGTTGAATAAATTTTTTTACACGTTCTTTAGTGACATATACAACTAAGGAATTGATATTCCGTTGGGATAAAGAGCGCCCGGTTTCTTTTAAGACAAGAGATGGAAAAATTGTGACACCTCAATTTCGATCCGTACACAATAAAACTGAAAATTGTACTGTGCCTTACACAACCGGTAAATTCAATCTTTAGATTAAAATTTCAAAATTAATTTAAATTAAATTTAAAAAATTTTCAGGTACTTACACTTGCATTAGAGCCATATTCTACCTGAGACGAAGCTTAAGTTATCATATCATTCACACTTATTTCCCATCTGGTTTAATAGTGGTATTATCGTGGATAACGTTTTGGATTAAAATAAAAGATATTATGCCTAGAATTGCTTTAGGGGTTACAACTTTATTAACAATGGGTAAAATTATTCCAACATCTACTAATATCTTTATGAATTATCTCAATAAAATAACATCGGTTTTTATATTAAATCATTTACAGCGACGTTAACTAACCAATCTCAAGGATCACTGCCACCGGTTTCTTACGGCAAAGCGATTGATGTATGGATGACGTGCTGTGTTCTTTTTGTATTTTGTTCCATAATTGAATTCGCGATTGTTAATTATTTGGTTTGTCAATTCAGCGATGAAGAGAATATCAGCATAGAACCGGAGGTCAGAAGTATTTATTTATTGTTAAATCGTTCATAGTTACTTGTTTTCGTAGAAAAATAACGTTGATACTTATGTTGGATTGATCATATAGGTTCAGAAGACGAGCATAATGTACAGACTAAAAGCTCACTTTAGTCATAAACGTGTAAAAATAATAGCTCATAACATAGATCGAATGAGTAGATTCGTTTTTCCAGTTTGTTTTGTAGTATTAAATATTTGGTACTGGGGGAAATATTTACAAGAAGATGAAATCAACGGAGAAAAAATATCTGACACTGAAATTTAGTAATTTTGTAGCTTCTTTGTGTTTGTTAATGGAAAATAATTGAAGTAAAAATAGTGTAATGTTAAAACAAACACATAAATGTAAATAAAATGTTTAAAACTTGACTAATAATTTTTAAGGTATTTCTTCGTAACGCGCACTAACTTCACTCACTAATGAATTCGTCATCTCTTTAGGAGTCACTTCTTTATTTAGATAATCTTTCACTAGAAGTCTAGGAGGTTTTCCACCACCATGAGCTAAGCATTCTTTTCGATATTTTTCGCCCATCTTACGACTGAATGGATCGTTTTTGAAATATTTTTGCCAAATAGATGATGCGATGGCAGTAGACATCAAGTAAGAGTAGTATTTCGCACCATATCCAATTAAATGTGAAAATTTCATTTGCCAAGCCTGCAAGACGTTTAAATTTTACAATTAATTTTCATGAAAATTTTTTTTGATTAAAATCAGTTCTTACCGTATTTTCTACATATGGAACTGGATAATACATAGATTGAACTTCGGCTAAAATTTCGGTGGTACGACCCGGAGCGGTATCTAAAGTATGGTAATAATGGTCCAACATGGAATAAAAAATTTGACCTTGTAGCTCAGCAGCGGTGAACATGTTTCTATAATTGAACAATTGCTCCAACATTTTATCCGGCATTACTTCCCCTGTCTTATAATGTCTCGCAAACGTTCGCATGACCTGAAAAACAAATTTGTATAATGTCGACAAAAATGTATTCATTTGGTTCTATACTTCTACTTACTCCAGGATCGGAAGCGAAGTATTCCATTAATATGGAAGGTACTTCTGCAAAATCGGTTGCACACCTCGTGCCGGTGATGTGTTGGTATTCTGCTCTACCTAACATCGAATGAATCGCGTGACCCATTTCATGAAATAGATTTTCAACCATACCTGGGGTTAAAAGACATGGCGTGTCACCAAACGGGGGTGGTAAATTCAACACTACTACCACGACCGGGTTCTAACCACAAAGATAAAATTTATTCAAAAGTTCTCAAAGGAATTGTTTGTTGATAAGTCAATACCTGATAAGAACCATCAGGAAGACGTCGACCGCCTTGAATAGTATAATGACAGTCTTGATATGGCTTTTCAGGTCTTTCAAAGAAGTCACAATAAATGTAACCTAATAATCCTTCTTCTGAGTGTTTCACTAAAAATCAACATAATTTTAAAAAATTTGATAAAATTGAAAAATTAACAGAAAAATTGACTATTATACCAGCCAATTTGTACACATCTGAGGACCACACTTCCCCGGGATTGATTTTTTCCTCAACTAATGAAATCGAGAATAAACTATTAAATAGATTATTGATACCGTCCATGCAAGTTCCAAGTGAAAAGTAAGGAGAATAGG
The DNA here is from genome assembly GCA_003261595.1 of Maconellicoccus hirsutus. Classification (NCBI taxonomy): domain Eukaryota; kingdom Metazoa; phylum Arthropoda; class Insecta; order Hemiptera; family Pseudococcidae; genus Maconellicoccus; species Maconellicoccus hirsutus. Next base: position 23,327 of record QBDW01005044.1, read on the forward strand.
CTCTAGTATCCAATTTCAACCAATCACGTTTTATTTTACTTGTGTAATAAGGAACATCCCACATTGCGAAAGACTAAAATTAATATAGATATAAATACGTTTGTGGTTTGAGAAACGCGAAATACTCGTACATGTGCATTTCTACCTGTGTCGACTCGGATGCCTTTTTCTCTCGCATTTTCTGAAAATCTTTATGTACGTAATCCTTTAAATTTTCGTTTAGACTACTTAAGAATTCAAAAACGAATTCGGGTGTTTCAGCGGTACTACCTCTTAATGCTCTAAAAAAAAGAACGAGATAAAAGTAAAGGAAAATGTGAAAAAAAAAATAAATAAACATCTTACAAACCTATGCGCATAAGAAGTGAATCCGCATTTCTGAGCTAACTTATGTCTGTATGTTAATATTTCATCTAAAAGTTCTTTTTGTTGAGGACTAGGTGCTAAATATATTTTATATGCTATCTCTCTACCGAACTCGTCCATAATATCAGAATATCCAGAAACTATTAGTTTATTCTCTTGGGTTGTATTATAACTGAGATAAAAAATTTAGTTAATTACAAAATAAATAATAATTTAATTCAAAAAATTTGCGTACTATTGGTGTAAATATGGTGGTACAGCATCTTTATCCGCTGTCCGCGGTTGAGAAGCTCGGTTCATGAATTTCTGACCCAATTGTAAAATACAATCATTATAATACACCACAGCGGCTCTATCCTTGTCAGGTAAATGAATACCACATTGCTCAAAATCGAAAATAAACAAATTAATAACGTGTTTTTCTTCATCAGTCATCGGAAAACTATCACCGTGCTCCGCAACTTTTTTGATACAATCATATAATTCTTTATTTGTGTTTAATCTAAACAGATTTTTTTTTTATGATCAAATCGTTATCAAAAACGTAATCAATATAATTATTATATGTATTCACTTCTCAACAATGCTGCTCATAACTATACAAGCATCTTCTGCAGCAAAACCAAAATCTCCATCTGGATGCATCATACGAATAAATTCGCAAAGGTCAGCTACTTTACATATACTATCTGACAAGTCATCGAATACTTGAACTAATTTCCTGGTTCTGGAACAACGTTAATGAAGTACTTCCTTTCACACTGAAAAACTGAATGGCAAAATGGAAGATGATTACCTCTGTTTGTTGCAACATTCATTTAAAAGCTTATCAGATTCTGCTACGCCTCTTTCTTTCAACGCATGTATTCCAGCATAAGATATTAAGGACGGATTACCAAATAAACCCTGAAATCAAGAATTAATTTAAGGTAAGGGACGATCTATTAATTAATACTCTTAAAACAGAATTTGACTCTGACCGAAGTAGGTGGCTGTTGAAAAGGATTGTACATGTTATATTCACTGGGTTTAGAATTGAAAGCAACAGCTAAGGGTGACCAAGTTGAAACACATTTTCGACAAATCGTCGAGTGATGAATCAACTTTCTGTAGAAATTCAAATGTTTCGTAGTCTTTACAATCATTACGACGGTGAAATGTTTAATAAATTTTGCACATAATTTTGCGTTCCTCCGACAAACTTAATTTACATTGAAGAATTTTTCATAAATAATCTTCCATTATTCTTCCGTTCGTGTCTTGCTTGATATTGATAACATTATCTTTTCTTGCGCCTGACTCGGCACTCGTCCCACTGCTCACCTCCCATTTCCGGTTTCCACCGGGATCTGTAGACTGTGATTGGTCCATTTTATCAAGCTGGTCCAATGAGGTCCGATGAGGATGAGCACATGATACATGAAGACGCATGAGTCGCATGAAGTTTAGCGGGAGCATAAAGTCATGCTCATGATTCATGAACATAATTTTCGTCAATTGTATTTTTATCAGAAATATTTGACGTTATTCTTATCAAAGTGCGGTCAACTCATAACTATGAATTCTGAAACTGAAGTCTTAATTGCGAATTAAACAAAATGAACATTTCTTTAATTTGAATTTTGAATTATGACATTGTTTCTTCTTTATATATCATTAGATTCAAAATTATAGTACATCTATTTGTCGCATTCTTATAATCCGGTCTTGTCGTTCATTATGTTTCGTCTAACTAACCTTACTCGTATTCCTACTGTTTTTAATCCGTTTTCTCATCAAGATTTTCCGAGAAATTTTATTGCCAGGCTCGCTTCTTCCTTTCCTCATGACATCAAAAACATAAAAAATGATTCAATCGATTTATCCGACAATTTTTCTGCTGTGCCACCCAATATGCAGAATGAAGGAGAACAGTTTAGGTATTTGCTTCGAAACTCGAACTTCATCAATGTAAGTAACCATTGAAAGGTTTTTCTTGAATATGTAGTTTAAAATTCAATACTATGCGCAGATGGGTGAAGCAGAGAACAAAATCGTAAAAGGCAAAATATTTCAGACCGTTAAAGATGATTTGTATGTAGATTTTGGCTGGAAATTCTATTGTGTCTGCCCTAGGCCGTCAAAAAATGGACAGTGAGTATACATTGGAGATTTTCTTTATTAATGTAACAAATTATTTTCAAAATTTATTGATTTTTTGCAGCTTGTACGTAAGAGGAAGTGATGTATTATTGAAAATTAAAAATTTGGAGTTGTCAACCAAATTTCTCGGATCGGAGAAAGATTTAACGTTGCTTGAAGCAGATGCATCGATTGTTAGATTGATTAGTTCTCCTGCAAGATCTGATTCGTGAAAAAAAAATATATTGTTTGATAGTATTAGTTGCTGAATGGAACTTTACTGTGAAGTTTTCGTTACACTTAAGTCTAATAAAAGTTGTACTTCTTGTTTTCTAGTTCACGTGTGTACTTCATTTATCGAAAACCTTCAAGACTTTGTATGTTTAGAAATATTAACGTCATACAATAACATCAATTTTCCGCCAATCAAATATGTCGTCGTTTAAACTGCTACTTAATAGTTAACTAAATTAATCAAGATAAAACAAGCTTAGGAATATATTTATTCGTTGATTTCCGTATCCGTACATGTTTCATTCATACTTCATCACACCAATCATAGGAAAAAGTAATATGGCGTTCCCAGATTCGTGCTTAAGACAATTCAGAACTTTAGGTGTAATATTTTCCGTACATTGTTAAGTTTGCGAATATAAAATGAATATTCAAATTACACATAGACATCTAACAGCTTCATAATTGTTCTTAGGAAAAAAAAACATGAATTTAAGTAAACTTAAATCAAACACAATGATTATCTTTACAATTAAGTTCATACATCATAGGAAAATTGTCGCTCACTGGTATTCACAACTTAAACATGCATACATCACCGATACAATAATTAACAAAATCACTATACAAAAATCATTCTTATAAATGAGAAAAAATTCATCTAAATGTTCGGTGCAATATCACAATCAAAATGGCGATATGGTTTAAAATCGTTGAACAGCGCATATGGTTTTGTGAAATAAAAAATTAAAATAAATCAATAAATAAGTAAGTACAAAAAAGAAAAAAAAACAAAACGGCCTCAAAATGCTCCAGGAATGCGATTAAGTACAAATGGAATGTAAAAATGTAAAAAAAATTAAGGGTCAGTCGAAAATAAAAAATTTACCTAGTACCCTGTCTCAAGCTGCTTCCAGTGATACCACAGAAGCGTGTCTCTTCGCTCATGGTAACAGAACCCCAGAATTAAAAAAAAGCCAACAAGGCGCCGGTTATTAATTTTTTTTTTTTCAAATTCGAACGATTAAAATGACCCGCAGGAACAAACAAACCCGTAAATCATACTTTAACAAATAAAATGGCGATGCTGATACGATATCCGAGGTAAAAAAAATATATCGGTTCGCACAGCTACTTAAAAAATTTTCTTCTATAAAAATAATCCAATACTAAATATTGATAAATAAATTAAAAAAACATGTTTTTTGATTGGACGATTCACTCATTTTAAAAAATGGCATTCGTTGTTTACACTTGGGTTACTAAATCCATCAATTTATCCATTTCATTTTTCATCTCCAGACGATTTTCTACTTCTTTGGCTAATTTGACCATTAACGTGTCCACGCTTTTTCGAAAAACTTCAGCTTGCGTTTCCAGCCGCATTTCTAAATTATTGACCTGAAACAAAGAAGGCATTGAAATGGTGTTCGTTAGGCACAGATAAATATAGGGTTGCTGTGAAAACCCCACTAAATATACGCGCTTAATTACTTTTTCATTCAATGCATTCCATTCGCTTACAGTTATGGTAACAACTTTATTATTTTTATCATTTTTATTGTCCGGAAGCGCAACGACTTGGTCGTTATTGAACGTATCGTTAACAACTGACACCGGAATTGGCACTGGTACAGATTTTTGAAACGTCGGGGTGACATTCTGATCGGATGTATCACCCGAGTACATTGAAACTGGGCGCTGAAACCGGAACGTAACATTGGATCCAGTGCTGGTAAATCCACCTCTCAAGTTCACTGTGGTAAAAAAATCTTAAATAAAAAGAGAACGAAGAAAGATGACGGTATTATAATGTTATACCTTGGGTTGAATTTTTTTTTGCTGCTTGATTTAGTTTCAATTCTTGAACCCAAGGAGCTGCTTTTAATTTTTCGTGCGTCGGTTCGGCGGTTCCGTTTATCGAAATAATACTTTTCATCGACTCAGCTACTTTATTATTTACAGTAATGACGTCATCATCCTAAAAATGGAGTAGTAAGAAAATTATAACAAAAAAAAAAAGTAAATAATCGTTTCATTAACGAAATCTCAAGAAGAAAGTACTAAAATTGTATCACATACTTCTTTAAAATTAATTCCAGAAGGTGGTCTTCGTTTTGGAGCTTTTGCTCTAGAAGCCGTCGGATGAGTAAGTAATTCTGATCGTTCGATAACGTTCAAATCGAGTTCCTTATCTGCGGCTGGTTCAAGCTTGAAATTCTACTCAAAAATATTTCAAATTGATAATGTCAAAAGAGGAAGCGATAGACTAGATTCGAAATTCTTACGGAAGCATCATTTTTTACTGGCTGTTTATCGTTCATTTTATACGATTTGCTGTTAGATGCACCATCGACAACAGTTTCTGCTTCTCTAATGGCAAAGGCGGCTTGAAATTCGGCATTAAGTTTTTCGTTCATTGAACTGGACGCACTGAAGGATTTTCCTCGAGGTGGTTCGACGCTTGAAGTATCTGGAATTCCAACAAAATTTTGTTGAAACATAGTCACATTACGACAAACGACGGTTATTCGTAGAAAAGCCTTGAAATAATTTACGATTAAAGAAGATCGTCGAAAGAGAGGAAGAGTGATCTGGCAATTTTATATAACGATCAATTCAATTCACTTCGAAAACTTCGTGAAAGTTGCTAGTTTTTAAAATAACCAACTTACTTAGTGAATCGACTACGGATTTATCATTATCAGATTTGACCAAAGGTGACACATCGGTCAACGAATTGGACGACACATTTAGGCTCTTTTCTGGACTGGAGATATTGGATGAAGATTTGAGTTGCTCAGCAGACTGCATAGGTTTCTTGGAAACAATGGGTTTTTTTGGCACATTAACGACATCCTCTATGGGAAAACATTAAAACGAGAGTAAAAAATCAATAAAGCAGAAGTGTTTTTTTTTCGGTAGTTTAATTGTATAAGTTAAATTTCTATTCAGTTTAACAAACGGCAGATAATAACGCCGAAAGCGATTTTTTAACTGATTCAATTAGTAGAATACCTGTTTGAACGGATTTTCTTAAAGCAGCTATATTGTAACTTGGTAATTTTGGTACAGAATCACTCATTTTGTTCGTTGTCTTCAACACCGAAGATTTGTCTGACCTTAAAGCCTGAAAATTCGATTTCGTATATTTTCATTCCTACATCAAACAAAATTCCGGATAAACTTCAGAACCAAAAACGTACATCTTCGTCGATGGAAATTAATTTAACGAAATTGTCGGGAAATACGCCAATTTTCCCGTTAAGTTGACCTTTCCACCACCCTTTATCAGGCAAATCCGTTGACAATAAAATTATCACATCGTTCTCTTTCAACGTAAGTTCATCTTCGTGTTTAGCTTCATAAGGAAACAACGCTATGCACATTTCTTTAACTGAAACACCATAATTGAAAATATAAACACACGAAGCAGAGGTCCTTGAACCGATTTCGATGATTAATCACCTTGCTTAGGTTTAGGTGGTAATACTGGTCCGTCATTTGAAACGCTTTTTGATGACGTTCTATCATCGAGTTCAGTTCTGGTATCTGCGATTAAATAAGAAAAATTAGACATTAGATAAACGGTGTTAGTAGAAGATGAAAATACCTCGTCCGTGTTGGCTGACGTCTTTATCGGTCGTTTCGTTGTCGTTGATTTCTGTAACGAAATTGGACGGGAAAACGCCGATCTGAAATATAAGCATATTCAAAGTAATTCGAATTTGCTTTTTATTCAAATAATAAACTTCTCGGTTACCGTTTTGCCCAATTTTCCTTCCCACCAGCCTTCTTCGATCTCTGATATAACTTCTACGATATCATTTACATGTAATTCTAATTCGTCAACATTGGCCGGAATGTAATTATACTTGACACGAAATTTCTTACCACGTACTATAAAATCATTTCAGTAATTTGAATTCAAGAAAACTTACATATTAATGTTACACTTACAAGGTGTTCCCGTGTTAATGGAATTCGCATTGTTTGAAATAACCTGCGAAATAATACGCGAAGTTAGTAATCGATAAACCAAGTAGTTGCGAAGTTGTCATAAACGATGAGTCACCTTAACGTAGTTATCAGGAAAAAATCCTCTTTTGCCGTCTTTATTTGAAGTACCTTCCCACCAACCTCCGTCCATTTTTTTGATCTTCGTGATCATATCACCTTTACGGAGCGTCAACTCATTTGGTTCTTGAGCAGAATAATCATACAGAACGATAGCTTCCACTGGACAAGAAAATTCATCTTTAGGTGTATTTGTACCAACATAATCAAACTATAAGCATTAAAACTTACTCGTTTCGGCAGTTTTAAAATTTAAAAGAAATGAATCATTTTATCTAAAAAGCAAATCACGAACGTAACCGTTAGAGAAATGATATCATCGCTAAATCATAGATAAAAATAACAATATTTACGAAGAAATATTTTGCGAGAAAGTTGTTCTTCAGGTTAAGAATCTTGAAATACATTGAGTTTCGAAATACTTACAAATATGGTAAATGAAATGGTCAATTCACAAATTCTTCTTTCAACCGATACATATTACATTCCAAATTCGATTTAATTACTACAAATTTTACGTTTTTTCGCGAATCGCGAATCTTTTGTTAATTTTTAGTAATTTACTAAAATATTTTGTACACAAAATTGAAAAATTATCTGCAAAGCTATGAATGACAAGGCCTTGTTTCACAGAATTTCAAATGATAGGTAAATAGTAAATACCTATTTTTAAATAAGAACTGCTCAATTCTCATTTATGTCGAAAGCTTAAAACTTGAATTTTACAATTTTTTTCAAATTTTTTTCAACAATTTTCGAAGATTGAACAAAGCTAAACCAGCTATCTTAAAATTCAAAAACTTGATAATTGTAACATTAACAATTAACAACTTATTTGAAAAAAACAAGCAAATGAATAGTATACTGTTTTAAGGAAACAAAAGAACCAAATTTTATTGGTCAATGTAAGGTCAGTACAAATATTGATTTTAAAATTAGAACTTCAAAAATTAATTCAATACTTATTACAAGATGTTTTGATAAGAACTAAAAAAAAATCATTATAATCAGAGTTGAAACGGTTAAAATAATGAATTTATTGGTGTTGAACCCGTAAAAATAAAACGCGAGTCGGAATCAATTATTTTATGCACTACTGAAAAAATTAACGAAACGAAAACAATTTAAAAATAAATTTAAAACTACGTTTAAAAATATATCAATTTCTGACTTCATAATCATCACAGTTTTCGTTGAGCGTAAAAAAGGAACTGTTGTTTTACTCTATCAGATCAAAATTGTTCACAACATTTACTTAACGTTACTAAATTTCACTCTAGATTCTTACGATTTATAATATTCAATTTATTATTTCTTTATATAAAAAAAATGTAAAATCACAACTAAATTAATTTTGATTAAAGAAAATTAAAATGTCGTATTTCTAATTCAATACTCAACATAATAACTTCAAATAGAAATAGAAAACAGAAACAATGAAAGTATTTTGAAAAGGTTTCACTAAGAATAATTTCAAATCAAACATAAGAAAGCATCTGATAAAAAAATTACGAAAATTTCTGTCAAATCATACCCTGTAATCACACAAAATTATGGCATAAAAAATTACGCTAAATTCATTCAAAGAACTTTTCGAAAATAATATTTTTCAGTCCAGTTTGTTTTACTTGAATTTGATTAGGTTACGAAATATTAAGACGACTAAAAAATTGAAGTGTCATTCATCCTCCTAAAATATCTCCGAAAGTTGCATCTTTCGGTAACGTCGAATAACATTTAAAAAAATTATATATAGTAATTATTATTAAAACGAAAGAAGGAAAAACAATGAAACAATGTTAATAGGGGAACACTCCAATCATCAAAAATTCTGTTGGCGTTTTCGTTTTAAATCTATGGCATCTAAAATAGGTTGTCTTTTAGTTTGGTATCTTTTGCGAAGTTCTTCAATTTCTCTTTCCATTTCAGAATCCAGGGTACTCATGCGCTGTTGAAGCTCATCGTAACTTAGAAACTTCAGCTGTTGATTACGAAAATTGTTTTTGCAAAATCTTCGTTAATTATTACGAGAAAGGGATTTTTTTATACTTACGAATTCAAAATCGCCTTCGACAATGGCTGAACGATATTTATTATGAACAGCTAACTCTGGTTTGACTTCTTCGTTGTTAACTTTCGATGGTGAAATAGGAGGCTGTTCATGAATTCTAGGCGGAACTCCAAATTCCTATTGCATGAATAAATTTGAAACGTAGTAAATAAAAATTAAAACATCGTCTGATAATCACTTACCACCACACTTTGCTGTTGAATAGGTGGCAGTACGTTCATATGAGAATTCATATTTACTAATGGTGACTGATTTTTAAAAAATAAAGTTGACGGTAACTGTCTTGAATCCTAATCAAAGAAAATGTTGAGTAAAAGTTTCAAGATGTAGCAGTAGATAAAGTACTGTCAAATACCTTATAGTTATTCTCCGATTCTTTTTTATCGAAATGATCCATAAACGGCGGACGATATTTTTTTCCATAATCAGCAGAACCGGTATCGTGTCCTAATTAAAATTTCGTATACAATAGTAAATTTAAAAGTAAAATTTTTAAAAAAGAAAAATATCTATACTTTTCATGGTTGCTTCATCATCTGTGTCATCACTATTGATTACCATAGTATTTAAATCTTCAGTCAGGGTACTCATTTTGGTAGTTAATGTTCCAGCACCTTTAAGCATTTCTGGCACCAAAGTTTTATCATTGTCATCAATATCACCACGTACTAGAGTTTTAGAGGCATCATCAATCTGTGGAATTACAATTAGCATTACAAGTACAGAAGTATTAAACAATTGATTAGTTTCGAATTGCCAATAAAAAAAAACAAAGCATCGCATACCATATCGCTATCGATGTTTCAAGATTTGCGCGATAATTATTTTTCTTGTTTAATTAGATTGTCGAATTTCACTCATTGTTACAAACAATTAAACTTACCAAAGCAATATTATTTCTTCTATTATCCATATTTGCGGCGGCATAATTCAGGTTTTCTCTAATCTCTCTAGCTTCTGATATCATTTGACTTAAAATAGAAGGAGGTTTGGCATTTCCTAAAAACATGCCTCATTAAATTTCATTTAAAAAAAAAAGACGCAACGTACGTTTAACACCTACTAATGAAATCATGATTTAACATCTCAGTAGCTGAAGCTCTTTCCTCAGGACTTTTCACTAAACAACGGTTCACGAAATCGATAAATTCAGGAGACCATTTATCCAATTCTTTTAATGATGGAGGTGGCTTTGTAGGTATCATGAATATAGCTCTCATGGGATGAATATCGCCGTAAGGAGGTTTTCCTTCAGCCATCTCCAAAGCAGTAATCCCTAAAGAAATTGTTGAAACACTCAAATACACGCATGAACTCAATCACCATTGAGCTGCAATCACAATGTGATCACTACGATAAATTTACCAAGACTCCATATATCTGCGACACAGTCATATCCTATTTCTTGAATTACTTCTGGAGCCATCCAAAATGGGGTACCAATCACGGTATTTCGCTTTGCCATCGTATCCTAAATAAAATTTAATTAGATAAATTAGAAATCGATTTTACGTTCCAAATATTCTGCCAATCACTACCGTTAGTTGCCCAGCAACGCCAAAATCAGCTAATTTAGCATGACCTTCAGTATTGAGTAAAATATTTCCCGCTTTTATGTCCCTGTGAATTTTTCTTCTCAGGTGTAAATATTCTAGGCCTTTCAATGTATCCGACAGAATGGTGGCGATTTCGTCCTCAGATAGCGTTTTCTTTCGAAGCCTCATAATATCAGAAACCGAACCAGCACCGCAATATTCCATTACAATCTGCGACAAAATATCATTTCAGTTAGATCGAATTTAATGTTCGAAATAAGTAGTTCGCTAAACTTACCCACAAGTCCGTATTTTTGAAATAAGAGCCGTAATATTTCACTACATAAGGGCTATCACATTGTTGCATTATAGAAATTTCCTTGATAATTTCATGCAGTTCGGTATCTACTGGAACTTGTTTTATAGCTAGAACTTGTCCGGATTCTTTGTGTAATGCTTTATAAACGCTACCGTAAGATCTGAAAAGCAAACAAATACGAATCACATGTGCACCTTTACAATAAATTTAAGAAAAATTCAATTTTACGTACCCTTCTCCTAATTTACATATGATATCAAAAACTTCTTCGGGTTGCCTCGTCAAACTCTCTTCAGATAACTTTTTTAGTTCGCTAAAGTATTTAAAAACAAAGAAATATACAATTAATATCATGAAGTAAAAAAATTATTCATAAATAAAGAACGATGACTATAATTACAAATAGTTGTACTGAAGAATCGTTATAATTAAAGGAGATTACCTTTTCGACGACATGATGAATTTTTGAAATTGTGCTGGACTATTTGACGATGATGTATGTGATATCAAAACTTTCAACGATTAAAATCTTTGATTGATTATGCATGAAAAGTTACAAATGTATCGCTTACTTCAGAAACATGAATGGAAATAACATTTACTATCATTCTGAAAAACAAATTCGCTAATTCGCTATATTTTTTTTAAGGCGTTTGACAAATTTTACCTTGGTTGATATGAGGTTTTTTTATTATTACAGGAATAGATTTACGTTGAACACTTTTTCTGTTGTTAGAGTTACGAATTCCCTCTAGTTATGTAACAACAACGAAAACTTTACCGATGATAGTTTAACTGAGGAAAAACAAAACAGGAAGAATGAATAAACAATTTCATTTCTCATCAAATTGATCAATGATCATTTACATTTCGATTTCGTATTACCACGTCGGAACGGTAAATTATTTTCGGTTTCAACTTTCAAGTTCGTCTCAAAGTTCAAACACAGCGCTCGATGAAAACACACGAATCGTCCGGAACAAAATTTAATTAGCAATAAACTGCAGGTTGAATTACGAATGTTAAGTACCACATCGCAATTGAATGTAAGATTGAAATTGAACGAAAGCGATGTAAAAATAATGAAAAATTAACCAAAATCGCACAGAGATTAATTTTCGGTATTTTAATTTTTTTGTTTTGTTTCTTTAATTGATGGTTGGTTATACTGATTTCTCTCTCAGAAAGTTTATTTTTATCACGTCATTTTTATCAGCGGAAAACAAGAATCGAAGTGAAGGGCAAAGGGAGTGAACTGTGCTGTGAGGTATACCAAAGGGAGAATAACAGAGGAACCGGAGGGGCGGAGGAACACTTCATTGTTTTTCAAAGCTCAAAGCTAAAGTTGAAAATAAAGTTGAAAAGTTATCAGTAACGTTGTGGTGCAGTTCGTAAATGGAATTTCAAGTGGAAACGTTGATGTAGGTATGGAACAAAATACAATGTTCTTAGTCAATCGGTGCCTGAAAAATCATTATAAGATGATAAGCCGCGTTCGAGGTTCTGTTCGTAAATGCAAGTAACTTGATGATTCGTATGTTAATCAATCAATCGAAAAATTATGCAAGCGAAAAAGCGTTTCATGTTATTATTTCTCTGCGGATTAGTGATCATCTATTTCTATGCAAATAGAGATGTTCTGAATAAAGAGGTATTACCTGTAATCGTGTACGAAGAACTACCATCGTACTTCGATTCTTGGATCGACGAATTAAATCAAAATGATCCGGAAATAGGACCATCGCTGGCACTAAGAAGTCGAAATAGTTTTCCGGAAGACAATTCTAAGAACCCAAAATTTCAATCCATAATTACGAAAAAATGCAGAATGGAAACCTGTTTTGACTTCTCAAGATGTCGAGGTAGCTTCAAAGTTTATGTCTACCCGGAATTAGATGTCGAAGAAAATGAAGTCATTCCTTCGAAAAGTGCGCTGTACCAAAAAATAATTGACATTATTACGGAGTCAAGATATTATACTTCGGATCCAAATGAAGCTTGTTTGTTTATCACTTCTATTGATACTCTGGATAGAGATCGCCGCTCCGAAGATTTCGTTTCCAATGTTCCATTAAAATTGAAATCCCTCAAGTATTGGAACGGCGGCAGGAATCATTTAATTTTTAATCTATATTCTGGAAGCTGGCCTGATTATGAAGAAGATGATTTAGGTTTTGACGCAGGTGAAGCTATTTTAGCAAAAGCCAGCATGTCAGTAACAACATTGAGACCAGGATTTGATATATCTATTCCTCTGTTCCCAAAAGTAATTTAGTTTTTTAAAGATTCTTACATATTTTTGGAAGTTTTTTTTTAAATTACCAACATTTTATGTGTTTTTGTGACAGAGTCATCCTGAAAGAGGCGGAGAACAAGGTGCCATAAAGGAGAATAAATTTCCAGTTAACAAGAAATATTTACTTGCTTTTAAAGGAAAAAGATACGTTCATGGAATCGGATCGGATACACGAAATTCATTACACCATTTACACAATGATAAGGATGTCATAATGTTGACTACTTGTATACACGGAAAATCCTGGAAAAACTGGAAGGATGAAAGATGTGATGAAGATAATGCGTTGTACGATAAGTAAGTGATAATCGTATTTCTTAAATTATGAGACTTTTATAATTACAATTTTCCCGTAATACTATTTAATTTTTCAGGTACGATTATAAATTACTCTTACTGAATTCCTCGTTTTGCCTTATACCGAGGGGTAGAAGATTAGGAACATTTAGATTTTTGGAAGCTTTGCAAGCTGGGTGTATTCCGGTTTTACTCTCAAATGGTTGGGCTTTACCATTCAAGGAAGTAATTGATTGGAACAAAGCTGCTGTTCTAGCACATGAACAGTTGCTCTGTGAGGTACCTAAATTTTATTGTAGTTCGTTGAAGTGTGTTGTGATAGTTCAAAATAAAATTAATTTCCGCAGGTATCTGACGTCGTTCGTTCGATCTCCGAATCAAAAGCGTTTATTTTACGACAACAAACTCAAATTTTATGGGAACAGTATTTTTCATCAATTGAGAAAATTGTATTCACGACATTTGAGGTATTTTTCTGAAATTAATCGTTCAATTGATTTATCATGTCTAAATTCGTTTTTTATTCCGTATTTTAAATTAGATTATTCGACAACGATTACCTACTCAACAATTCCGCGACGGATTGGTGTGGAATACATCTCCTGGAGGGTTACTAACACAAAACAACCTTTCTGATTCTTTACAACAGTACCCCTTTCATTACGATATTTTTGGTATCAGTCCAAGTGAAAATTTTACCGCTGTTATATATTCTCAGATGTCTCATTCGTTGACGGTCAATTCACCGATATACCGTTTGCTACGTAGTATTGCGAAAAGTCAATATGTATTCGAGGTATGCTTTCTTTTTCGGTAAAAATTTATCAAATTTATTGTCACAATCTACGAGTAATAAAATAAAAAAATGATATGCTGTGTTTTTAGGTAATCGTCATATGGTGCAATGATAAAGTAACTCCTAAGCAAGTGCGATGGCCTTCTTTTTCTCGTGTTCGTTTCACCGTTATCCATAGCCCTGGTGTCATGCAAAGATTTCGTTTATTCAAAGAAATTCAGACCGAGGCCATTTTATCTCTTGACGAAGATGTTGTTCTGACAACTGACGAGATCGACTTCGCTTTTCACGTTTGGCGAAGTTTTCCTGAGCGTATTGTTGGATATCCGGCTAGATCTCATTACTGGGATGAATCTAAAGTACGTTATTTACACCAAAAACAAAAACTTGATACTTTCTACTGACGTAGGCTCAAAATATTTTACAGGATTCATGGGGTTACACATCGAAATGGACGAACGATTATTCAATAGTATTAACAGGAGCTGCGTTTTATCACAAATATTATAATTATCTGTATACCGAATGGCTCAGTCCATTGATGCTAAAAACAGTTGAACAAAGTAATAACTGCGAAGATATTTTAATGAATTTTCTCGTTAGTCATGTTACTCGACAATCTCCCATAAAAGTAACGCAAAGAAAGCATTACAAGGAGCAATCATCAGCTGGTACATTTTCTCGGTATGTATGAAAAAATACCATGTTTTAATGATTACCTAATTTATCTGTTTTTTCCTTTGCAGATCTCCTTGGAATGACCCGGATCACTTCATTCAAAGACAAACGTGTTTAAATACTTTTGTAGCGTTGTTTGGATATATGCCGTTGGTTAGATCCAATTTGAGATTGGATCCGATTTTATTTAAAGATCCAGTTTCAAATCTTCGCAAAAAATATCGTCAGATTGAAGTGGTAGAGAGTTGAAGAAGAAAATTTTTATTTTTATATCGATATTTTGTTGTGATAATAATTATCTCGTGTTTGTTATTAATTTAATTTCTGAATTAGTGCCATAATTTTCAGGAAAAAATTATTAATTTTTTATGGAATACAGGTGATCTATTTCATGATCTTTTGTACTAATTATAAGAAAATAAGGATGTTGTGTTTTGAATTTCTTGAAATTTTCATTTGTTAGTATTTGCGATGTTAATTAGTACTTTTTTAAAATGTATTTTCGATTTAATCTAGTCCATATTTTGTATTTATTTTTGAAATTAAAGACTGAAGATTTTTATAATTTTTTGAGAACTGAAAAAGTGAAAATTACCCAAATTGACGCCTGACGAATACCAAGCAGTATAAATTGATATGCGCGCGCATGTTTGAGTCTTGGAGATAGTAAACAAACAGCAGTCGAAAAGCGCATTCTTTAGTTGTGTTTGAAATGGGCGTTAACAAAAGTAACAAAAACATCGCCGAAACGTTGCATTTGAAATTAAATTAACTTAAGTAACTTAAAATTAATAAGCGAAGTAATTTGATGAATTTTGAATTGAAGTTTTTAGTTTTAACAGCTTTTTCATTCTGCAGCTTTTAATATGAGATAAGTAAATCAATTTGCCAAATTATTGTGACTCATACATCCACCTCTCATGTGAAATTTTTCAAAAACACCTGTTATATATTTCTAAGGTGTGATTTTCATCATGCTCAAGTTATTCGTATTCTTATTTATTTTCTATTATGGTGAGTATCGTATAATTTTGAATTTACATTCGTGAAAAAACCTTCCCAATACTAGTCCAACTTGTGCTTTTTAAATAATCTGTGATGTCTTCGCTGTTGAGCTAATCTTATGATATTTTTTACTTTAGGCCACATTGAATTGGTCGAAACGGATACGCCGTCTTGTAATATCCCGCCTGTTATCCGAGGCAAATGGTTTTCTTGGGAAAGAAAAGAAACATTTACGGAATTCGATGTAAATAGTATGTCTAATAAAGGCCGATGCATCGGTGTCAAAGAAGAATTTCACGTGAATTATACATTCGCATTTCATAATGAAAAAAACAAGTGTTTTTATTGCGTTAAAATACTCGTGAGAACGGTCAATGTTCTGGAAAAAATAGAGAGTAAGTGATCTACAGATTCAATTTTAGAGTGTGTTTTACCTAATTTTGAATTTTTCAGCTGGTTGCGTTACCGTTTCTGGGGATGAACATCCTGATGTCGATTTAGTGTGTAGATCATTGAAGGAGGATCAACAACTAGTCACGTTATTCTCCGAAAATTTTGTGCCAGTAAACTGCAGATCCAGTTTAGAAGGAGTTTGGCAATTTACTTATCAGGTTGAGTTATATAGTTGAATATTTATTCGAAGTTGAAAATGTATTAACGTTATGTTTCTTATTTATAGAACCGTTTTCGATTTACCGGCGAATGTAATCATCCTGAAGCTCAAATACGCTCGTGTCAAGCTGCTGGAACCCAATTTTTGATTACGAATCAGAAATTCAACTTGACATACAAAGCTTGCCCAGAAATGAGTGGGACTTACGACGGAGGTTGATAATTTATTCTCTATGTAATATTAAGTTGAATTTATTGATGACGAATAATTTGTTTTCGATATCTTGCAGTGGTGGAATATAGTTGTTTGGGAGATTGGTTTGTTGACAAGAATCATTTTTTCGCTGTTGCTAATACAAAAGAATCTCGAATTGATGAAAAATATCGTTGCTTTTTGAAAAATCGTGATGACGATTTGTACATCGGAGTGTCCATTACAGCAGAATGTAACACGTTGAAATCGCCTGAAAGTAGTCCTGAAAGATTACGTATTACTCCTGGTATATATTTCGACTAAGTTATTCTCCAAGCTATCGATTATTTTATACGTAAATTATTTCCAATTATAGTGAAATCCGAAGTCGTTGAACCGGGCTGTAGATTGCCTCAAAATTTTACTGGTGAATGGGTAAATACTGCTAATATCGATGCTGATGTTGTCATAAACGAAACGCACATCGTTGAAACTTGGTATCCCGATGCTGGACGTTACCGGAAGACGATTTATATTTGCCAGGAACAAAGAGATACGCGATTTATGATGGCTCGTTTAACCGTTGATGGATGGTAAGCGGCATAGGTATTTTTATCATAGGAATTATGTGATGGATCATCAATGTATCTTATTTAGCCAAAAGGACTACATTTGTTTTGATTTCGTACCGCGCCATCATAATATAATCAGATATAGAAAGGGATTGGCTGTGATCAAAGATAATTTTCATACTGTTTGTTCATGGGTACAATTTCCTAATAAAGAGGAATGGAACTATGATTTGTTTCTAGGTATGGTAGTTTTTGTATTTTTGTTGTTTAGTTAAAAAAAAAAAATTAATGCCGATTTCATTTTAGCCAAGAATCCAGTTCCAGTTCCTTGTCCAGTTGCTGGAAAATATAAATTTAAACAAAAAGGGGATGTACCTTTTATAACTCGTATTCTAGGTGGTGTTACTCAGTCCCCTCGTCCAAATATATATTGTAAAGAAAATATTTCTGACTTATCCGTTTGTGATACCGAGCAGAAAGAAATATGGATCGATGAAAATTACTGTTTATCGGTAGATCATCGTGGTAGACCTGTTGATATATACAGTAGGTTGAAAAAGCCACTTTTTTATTTAACATATTTATAGGCTTACAAAATTGACTAAATATTACTTTTTTAGGCGATCCTGATTACAAAATGAAATGCATTGGGTACTGGAAAGAAAATCTGAAATCATATCTAATTACCTACGACGAACTGGACGCCTTTACTAAATACCGTTGTTGGGTTAGTAACTCTTGGAGTAATTTGTATCAAAATTACGTTTTTTTGGTAATTTTGTAAATTTGGATACAGCTTTATCAGCGATCTGATTTGAATAAATTAATGATGTCTCAAGCCGTGGGACCATTTTGTAATGTGAAACAAGATATTACTAGCTGGAACTATACCGAAGGAGCTGCTGTGGCATTAGAGCTTCAAGAATACGAAAGAGAAAGTGAGAAAATTTTGAAATTCGTATTTACGAACCTACACGTCAAATTTTAAGCGCTACTTTTTTTGTGTAATTGCATTATGATAAAATACATTTTCTTCGTCTCTGTAGGAGATCAGTGCCCTATGAATTTTGACGATGGTTCCAATCCATGGAAAAACTCTGACTTCACGGTGCAAATTCTAGACGTCGGTGGTGCTGTAGATTTACATTCGAAGATCTCAATTATAAGTTCAGTACTGATTGGTTTAATTTGTTTGTACGTTATAGCTTAAATTATTTTTTTATTTTATTGACTGAATGAATTGGATTTCAATCGCGTTCTATGGCAATTCACCTGGTCAATATTGTAAAAATTGTCGGTACACTTTCTGTACCGAAAAAAATCCTTTTTTTTCGAAGAATCTTAAAAATGGTTTCAATCATGTTGTTCTTGTACGGTGTTCAACTATACGTATACTTCAGGTAAAATATCGGAACGAAAAAAAAGATTTTTCTCCAGTGTTCATGATTTTTAGGTCTACGGTGGTTAACGTATTGTAAAGAATCAATTTTTTATTATTATTTTAGCAGTCAGGTCAATGGACACTTACACTTTATCGTTGTATTTAATTGTGCAATTTTTCACATATTTCATTTTTTGTGATAATTGACTGAATAATGTAGTGATTCGGTCAAATGTTTATTTTTGTGTAACTAATATCGTTTTATACATTTCACAATGAGTATTCTAAAAACGATGGAAATGTTTTTTAATCGTATCCATTGTGAATGTTTGCATATGCCACGTAATTTCTCATTTTACCTTCCACATTTTTTATCGTTGTATGAAGTTCAAGGGTAATTAAATTAGGAAATAATAAGTTATTGATTTTTATATTGAAATTTCAAAAGTGTAGATCTGATGTATTCAAATTATTTATTAACGTTCTATCTGTGATTTTTATTTGCGATTTTTCCGTCCTTAATGTACGCAATTTTGTATTTTTTGATCTACGTTGTGTTAATGTTGACATTTTTTTAGTAATCATAATTAAGACATTTTTTATACCGTCCCGTTATAATATTACCTTTTTGTGGGTCATGTTGCCGCTTTTGTATTCTTGTGTTATTTACCAAGAATCTCTCACAAATAATATAGAAACTGTGCGATATTTTATTATTTTTTTGTAAATTTGAGTTATTTTGAATCGTTGCTCGAATCATGTATTTGTAAATTATTTTTTATTTATTGTCAACACCATTTTTTTATAAGTATTATAGTTTTTTAAAATAAAAATCGAAAAATAAAACTGACAATTTATTTTGTTTTGTATAGAGTTGAGCTCTAAAGTTTCTTAGTGAATACAATGGAAATTAAAATAAAAAACACCAACAGAAGAGGAAATTAATAAATTAATTTTTTTTAAAGAAAAATTAAAAAAAAATTTGAACTTTGTGTAGTGTAGGCACAGGCAGCAAGCACGAGTGTAGGTAGGTGACTCAACCAATCAAAGATCACTGAACATACTGTTAGAATCGTATAAAAAAAGGGAGTAGGAAGCACAAAAAATTAGGTTAAAAAAGCGCCATAAAAAGTTAAATTAAAAATAATTATTTTGTAGAAAATTATTACTTTCGCTTCCTTTTTTCTAATTGAGTAATTTAATTTTTGTTTATTTGATAAGTAATTGACAATAGATTTTTCACTTTTAAATTGTGCGTTGATGAAGTGTGTGAAAATAATCATCCCATCTAAATGGATTGTTCAATGATACAATGTGCCGGTACCATCGAGTGGACAGATCAACAAAAAAAAGTCGTTAAAAGGACGAAATATGCCTCCGTAACTGTGAAATTATTGCGTAATGAATTTAGAGAATTGGTACTGAGTGTAGAGAGTGGAAAAGCCATTCACAAGTTCTATTTGGACGCTGTACATATTCACAAAAAATTTATTGCCGAAGGAAAAGCTACGATTAACTTTCCAAAAAATAATGTCGTCGTGATGCTCTCTAATGCACCTTCAGCGCAGTTGATACCTTTTTTGAAAACACTTTTTGTTAAAATTACCAGTAAAAAACAGTCTCCTAAGGTCAAGTTACGCGAACAACTTCTTTCCGAAAAGCCTCGTTCATTAGAAGAAATTAGTCCTGTAAATAGCAAAGATTTAAATAGAATGAAATCTGATGTTCACTTGAGAGATAAAATTTTAGAATTACAATTGAAAAAAAAACGTACTCGTGAGGAGCAAAGTACTCAAGTTGGTATCTTTAAAACATAGATTTCAAGTTTCATAATTGATGTTGTAATGTATTTTTTTTCTAGTCTGCTAAAAAACAAACACTTCTTAATTTAATTGAAAATTCGAAATTGACGGCTGAACAAGAAGATGTTTTGAAAGCGGCTAATTCCAAGCGGAATATTTTCTTTACGGGTAATTTTTTATGTTAAAATACAAATTTGATGTTGAATATCGTAACATCTTTACGATAATCGCAGGTAGCGCTGGTACGGGTAAATCGTACTTGCTGAGAATTATTATTAGTGCTTTACCACCGGATGAAACGGTAGCTACTGCAAGCACCGGAGCTGCTGCCTGTCTAATTGGTGGGATTACATTGCACTCTTTCACTGGTAAGATGAAATATTTTTTCTCGAATTATTCTGTGAATTTTCAAATTATGTTTTTCGTAGGTATTGGTGGTGGTAATGTGACATTGCAAAAAGGCATAGAATTGGCTTCACGTCCTAATGTCGTTCAGAATTGGAGACGTTGCAAGTATTTGATTATTGACGAGATTTCCATGATTGATGGAGATTATTTCGAGGTACTTATAAGAATCACATTGATTATATTCATTGTCGTCATTTATTCCTTGTATGATACAGATTATAGAACATATCGCGAGAGTTGTTAGAAAAAGTCAAGAACCTTTTGGTGGAATTAAATTAATCTTATGCGGAGATTTCCTACAATTGCCTCCAGTTAACAAAACTAAATCAAAATTTTGCTTTCAAACTCCCGCATGGACGCGCTGCAAATTGCAGTGCTTCAATTTAAAACAAGTTTATAGACAGAAAGATTTTACTTTTATATCAATTTTGAATAGTATCAGAGTTGGAAGGTAATTTATATCTTACCTCAGTTGATTTCTTTTATTATTATTAATGGTTATTTTTTCATTTTATTTTTTTAGAGTTACCGATGAAATCACTAAACAGTTGAAAGCTACGTGTTTGAATAACTTGGAAAAAGAAGGAATAGTCCCGACTCAGTTATGTTGTAAGACCGCTGAAGCTCAACAAATAAATGATAGTAAATTAAAGCAATTAGTAGGTCAGTTAGGTTACTTTTTTTTATTCATCCTCGATGAACAGTTTTATAAAATTTGCATTTTTTTCAGGTAAAGAATATAAATATATTGCTGTTGATAGCCATTCTGAAAAAATACTCGACGATCAAACTCCTGTTGTGAAAACCTTAATTTTAAAAGTAGGAGCTCAAGTAATGCTTTTGAAAAATATTCACGTTTCTGATGGTTTAGTGAATGGAGCTCGAGGAATCGTAATTTCTTTTACGCGTGATGGTTAGTGGCAAACGATTACTAAACAAGCGAGTACGCTTTAAGTCACACGTGATGTTTTTTAGATTTGCCCGTGGTTCAATTTCGTTCTGGAATGAAGCGAACGATAGGAAAAGAAAAATGGATTGTAAAAGGATCAAGTGGCTCTGTTATGACACGAGTTCAAATTCCCCTCCGTTTAGCATGGGCATTTTCTATTCATAAATCTCAGGTAATGTTTTAAAATTGTTATGATATCCGCAGTATTAAAGAAAGTATTAAAATTTCTTGTTGATGAAGAACCTACTTCTCAAAACAAGTTTTATTTTTCATTTTATCTTTAAAAGAAAACCTGGCCTTTGAATACATCATTAATTTGTCTTTAATAAAGAAATAATTGTAATGGTAATTTTCAAAAAAATCTTACAAAAATTTCAATTTATAGGGCCTCACTTTGGATTGCGTTGAAATGTCTCTCAGCGGAATTTTCGAAGCTGGTCAAGCATACGTAGCGTTATCGCGCGCGCAAAGCATGGATTCCTTGTGTGTTAGAGACTTCGATGCCAAGCACGTTTGGGCAAATCCCGACGTCCTAAAATTTTATAAACAAATGGATTTCAACTTGAGTGCAACCAAATTACATGCACTAGGTAAAAGACTGTGATTTTAATTTAATGAGAAATTTTCATTTTTTTTGTTTCTTGTGGTAAATAAATATTTTTTCATATTGGGGAAAATTTTTAGTTTATTATTGCACACAAATACAGTTTCATGCAAAAAATTTCATAATCTTATTATATTATAAAACAAGGTAAACTGACAACAAATATATTTCTTGATTTTGATATCAAGGACTAATTTAGACAACTGATGGAAATCGAGTAACTGAAAGTTTACAACATGGAATTTTTTTTATTTCAATTTCTCGCCTTCTTCTAACTTGAATCTTAGTATAAACAATTCTTATATTTAAATAGAAAAATTAAATTAAGGTAACAAAAAAAGTTATTTACATTTTTCATAAGTATTACATAACGACATGGCTTAAAATCATTCCGAAAACTTCGATGACTCCTCTACACTGATACGCATAACACTTGATCACTATAATGAAACTTAATTCCTTAAGGAAAAATTAAGTATTGAGCATTGCTAAAACATAATTAAATTAAGTTATGAAAGTCAAAATAATTTGTTGAAAAAATGATTTTTCCTAGTGAAAGTTAGATTCAGGTTCTTAAAGAATATAGGAGTAAGATGTGTACTTATGTTCTCTCAAAAACATCACGAATGGAGTACACTATACACTACTGTATTAGAATACTATTTCTTAAAACAAAACAAAAATTAACGAAGCCTAAAGCGTAATTAATTTAATCTTTTTTAATGCATACTTTGTTGGAACGATATGAAATCACTTTATAGTTGACTTTTATTTACAACAGAAGAATATTAATCATTCCAGCCGACAGGGAAATATGGCGGAAAATTCACTTTTTGATCGCTTACTCTAGGGCTTCGAGAAGCCACTATATCGTAACATTTGCAAACACAACATGACGGAAATTTAAACCAATCGGAGAAAATGCCACGACAATCGTTTGTGGGATCATAAGCCAATAGACGATGTAGTCTGTATTGTTGTTCACATCTACAACCTTGCCTGCAGTACATTTGCTTGTGTTCGTTCCTGTAATAATAATTTTTTTCAAGCAAACCGAACATGTTTGAAATAAATATTCATTAAAAAAGGTTATTTCATCAAGTCGCAGATTACGTTAAAATTATAATTCGTTATGGGTGTTGTTACGGAATTAAATCATCTCGGATGAAGTCACCTCGTGATCGATGTCATATTTTAACAGGACGAAATTTTTTAATATTTTTTATAAGAAAATATTATTATCATTTCAGCAAAATAGGCGACTTGAAAGAAAGCTCGAGTTAATTCTTACGTGCATCTTTCCCAGTGGACATACTGTTCGAACGGGTATAAATTCAATAAAGCGAGCATTTCTCCTCTGGTGTTGTTCGCCCAAAAAGGAGCCACCACTTCTTCTTTTACCGGACAAGCGTTTCTGCGGAGAATTAGCTTTTCAGAAATTCGTTACATCTACGAAAAATGTGATTTAAAACAAAATACTTACACTCCTTTTAACCTAAACGTTGGAACTTCTGTGGTGGTTCCTTGAAAGATTTGCGGTTGCAAAGTTTTACTGGATTCTAAGCTTGTAGCACTAGTCGACGTCGATAGCGATAATGGTAACTCTTCCGATACAGTGGTTTCAAAAGTGTTCTCGGTACTTGTAACGTCTTCGTCTTCTGTACTATAAGGCACATCTATTATGGTGGTATTATCCAGAGCAGTGGTTTTGGCTGTGGTTGAGCTTGTGGTAGTGGTTGTCGTCGACGTTGAAGTAGTCGTGGAAGCGGTCGTAGAAGACGCTGATGTGAACGTCTGTCTAAGAATAGTTGGTGTTGATTTGTCGTATTTCTTGAATGCCGGCTCGCTATACCCGTGCCAGTTATCACTACCGTAATCAACATCGTTTGATTCAATTTCCGCTCGTAACACAGAAAAGTGTCTTTGTTCTCCATACATACGTTTCATTAAACCATGATTTTCGAAAACAAATCTACGTACTGCGTGCCTACAAAAAATACGTTGATTACTTATTCCGAGATAAAGATGGGTACATTTATTTACCGCGATGAAAAATTTAAATCAATAATTTGGTAAAATTATACGTTTATAAAAGTTTATGTATTCTATGTTAGCTACGACATCCATCGATTAGACACATAAATTTAATTCGAAATCTGCGAATAAAAATTAATATTTTATGTAAAGCATAAACATCTGATTATTATGGAATGTTGTTCAACGTTAGCTGTTATATGATAGGTAGTTTGACATGACACTTTCACTAATGGTCGTTCGGTCTCTTTATTCCTGTTTTTCTTTGCAGCTATTGTTCAGTTCTAAAGAGTACTTTCACTGATAAATTCTTCTTATATTATTCATTTTATCCAAGAAGCACGTAGTCTTCCAGACGAGTGCACAATTTTCGGGAAATTAACAATTTTTATCACACGTACGCAAGGCAACATGCGTATTGCGGTCTTTTTCATCATTTAATAAATAAAAAAAAACGGAAAATTTCACCCCACAGAAAATTTCCAGGTATATGAAAATCATTGATATATAATCTAAAATGACATATCGTACTCGTAGTATGTTGTTTCACGTGAAGTGATGATTTTGATAATTTTTTAAAGCGACTATAAACGAAATGATAAACGATTATTAGGTGAAAGCGCGTCAAATTCTTCGACCTTGATAAGTAATTTTTACGTTGTGATTTTTATTGCGTCTATTTCATTTATTTTTCCTTTTTCGTTTGCCAATTTCCTATACGATGAGCAATCTGTCTACTCTATAACGTTTCTTTTACACTATGAAGAAAAATTAAAAACATGTAATTGTTCAAAATTGTAAATAAACCTGCACGTAAATTGACCTATGTGGAGTAGTGATACTTTTTCTTTGCATTTAAGTAACATTAATTAGGCCAATATCGTGCTAAACCGGTAAGCACACGTCCAGTAGTTATCACGGTTTGGTTGGCGGTGAGGTTACTAAGTTATGATAGGCAGTAGATCCATACGTTAAAAAGCTCCAAGGTAGTAGACCTAGACATGTCATAACAATATGAATTTTACAAATAGGTAAACAAACAATGGTAGGTGTTTGAGGCATCGTGAATTTTTCGTCTCATTTAAATCATAATTACGTACCAATGTACCATCAATGATTAGTGTTCGGTTTTAAACCTACTGAAAAAAGACTAATTTATCCGACTAAAGTACCTAAGAAACTACGAATACTCACGATTTTTTTAAAATCATTCTATCATTAAAAGTAAAAAACTTCGTTAGTTCAAAGAATTTAGAAATTTTGTTTCATTTTTAAATTAAATAAAAACACTACGGCGTTCAAAGAGAAATTCATCGTATCTATGCGATAAAACTAGTAAATTCAATTGAAAGGTTACTCGTATATGTCTTACCAAGGATATGCACTTCCAGGAAGAACACACCAATTTTCATTTTTGAAATCACATGGTAATTCCGACCAACTTCTGGAATTTCTAAATGGTTTAGAGCATGTGGTATATCCATCGTAACTAAGAACTACATGAATTATGCCAAAAGGTAACTGAAAAAAAAATTATGCAAAAATTAAAAAATGAAAGTATTTCTGGTATGTTTTCTCGAGTAGTTGAAGATACGTATGTTTTCACGCGGATATTTCGTAATCACGCGGTAATATGGGAAATTCAAGGAACCATAAAATAATCTCGATAATGCTACAAAAAGCCGATTTGTTTGCTTTTACGGCGTAAACGTTATGCAAATATATTAACATCTTCGTCAGTTTACAGAACTATCATAAAGGTAAATCTTCGAATAAAATACGCCCTTCTGAACGTTTCCAATTGTGGAAAGATTAGCAAAATGAAAGAAATATTAAATATTTCTTTGTATTTTTATTTATTAAACACTATTTTTCAACATATAACTCGTTACACTGTACACGCGATATCTTTAAAATCTAATTTCTTGCGATCAATAAAATGGCGAAAATTCATTAACAACATTTAATGAACCATCATAATTCGTCGGTTCGTTTATTGAAACTTATTTTTCTGAAATTTATGAAATATTACTAGGAATCGAAATATCTTCATCTTGAAGATGAAAACCATCAAATGTTTTTTGTTTCAAATTTAATTTTAAATTCACAGGACGCAGAAGTGTACCAAATGATTTAAACTAGATAGCCACGCTAATAGCTCTAACCATTTAAAGCATTCGTAGGAATAAACAGGCAAACTGGAAAGCGTCATTCCTTTCATAATACATAGAATTTGTGTCAGGTTGTGTAGGTAAGTTATCTACGTATCTACTTTATGCGTATACATTCTCAAGGTATTATTGCTTTAATAATCCAAATGTATAAGTTCTAACAATTCAAATAATACGAGACTGATAATGATGAGTAAGTATTTCATATATTCGCATCTTTCATTTATTGTGTAATTTTTTTGTACCAAAAAAACTTTATTTGAACCTACTAGGTACGCGGATAAGTAATTAAACTGAAATTAATTTCTCTTCCACATAAAAACAGTTATTTTGTATTATAAATAAAAAAATCTTTCATCTTGAACCTATTTCTAGGTAGTTAGGTAGTAAATAATAGACGAGTGTTATAAAAAGTCCATAAAATTTACATATCTTGAGAATGGATGCTTGTTGCCTGCTATTGCTAATAATGAGTGAGAAATCTAGAAGAAAATAATTATTTAGGTATTTTGACCAAACTATTCTACAGCCAAGTACAATTGAGTGATGAATTTTGTAATTTTTTTTTCAAATTTCAGCAGACGTAAACGAACGAGAATAAGTTAACCTCTGCTGAAAATCACATTTCCACCTCCACACTTCGTACTTCGGGAGCGAAATGAACAGCGGTGGTGAATAATACAATACAATATGGTTCAACTTATTCTTTAGTAGTCGTCAGTCAGTCAGCTGGTCAATTACCGACCTTGAACCTTAAACCGGCTTCACGTTCATTAACAAAAGAGCAACTTGATAAGTAATACGTAAGAGCGAGATAAAGTACCGTATGGGAACTTATTTCGTCAAATTGTGACTGGTTTTCTCCGACGAGCATATGAAACCACAAATTTACACCGGTGCACTAAATTGCCAAACGAATGAACCACGCTGAAATAATATCGCAACGTGATTTCTTGCTTTGAAGTTTTTAGTTCTAACGCACCTTAAAATTTGTTAAGTCATATATTGACTGATGCATTTGCAAAATTGAATTTATTATTTGGTTGACGAAGATTGAAATACTGTATTTTTTTATTCCTTTAAATATTCATTCGTAGCAGGCATGTGCATCGTCATCTTTACCATTTTATTTTTCTTGACAACATTAAATTAGGTACATAGTACACTACATACCTAATTCAAAAAATTTCTTTTTCAGGTTTCTGAATTTATTTAAATTAAACAATGATACGTGCAATTGACAATCTGCGCTTAGGTCAATGATCTTTAAAGAATAACGGTATAGTTCATAATCTGGAGGTTTTCGTTCAAAACGAAAGTACTAACTTCGGTGCTGCCATGAAATAAAACTAGACAGCAGTTGAAAATGAAATACGATTGTAAATGAATAACGTCTCAGATACTCATTGTTGTTGTTTAGGGTAAATAGTTATCTGATATCTTTCTTCCCCTAATTTTTCAAAAATATTCCCAATAGCGTTGTCATTAATTTACAATCGGTCACAAATTTCGCTAGGTAGTACGTATGATTAATTATTTTCAAGTAGAAATCGAGTTTTTAAGACTAAAATCTCTATCTACTTTTATGTTTAATAGAATAAGAAACGTGCGAAACAAAATTCAACATTTACCCAGAGAGCAGTTAGTAATTAACGGAACTACTTCTAAATTTTTCGCACGCATCATCAACGAAATAGTGCACGCTTAATATAACAGGTAATGTTGTGTTTAATTATTTATTAACCAGTTTCAACACATTTACTTCTGTTATAAAAACATAACAAATGAACGGCGAATATCTAAATGACTTTTTCGGGTAATTAACAGATACCTACCAACAATTTCCCAAAGACATGGTGGTTAGCATTACATAGGGAACATTACATATTTGTAAATTAAAAGAATGTGAGAATTTTTCCTTCAATAAATTCTTTATCAATTTTTAAAGAGGGTGGGAGAAATATTTAGGTACATAAAACAGATTTCCTTATTGAACTTTTGTAAATGAGGAAGGAAGAAATGAATTTTATGAACATCTCTGATTTTATTTAGCTTCAAAAAAGAACTTAGAAAAGGAAGTAAAATAAGTAACAAATATTTAGCTAATGAGTAATTAGGTAGGTATATTAATTTGCATTTAAAATGTTTTTATAAAATGACCAATTATCTATTTTTATACATACGGCGGAATATTCTTAACGATTAAGTAGGTATTCTGTAAGGAAAATTTGTTTGATTGAATATAATGAATGAAAGTACCAACTACTACATTTTCTTGGTTTGCTTGTGTGCCCAAAAAGTACATAATTGGATACAGAGAAATCTTATTTTAATCTTGTTATTAATTTTCATTTCCAAAATCTCACGATTTTTTTGTGATGCAGAACATGGAAGAACTGAAGAACTACTTATTAGTGTTTAAAATATATCCATACAAGTAGGTATACAATTTTTACGCAGAGTAATAGTCAATGACTGCAGTTTGCAAGTATGAGCTCTAATGTATCACGTGAAAGATGAAAATACAGCGTCAAATAGTGGCTTTTCTTATCTTTGAATGAAGTTCAAAACGTTTTCAAATTCAAACAGGTGCTTTAATATTTAATATCATCAACTTGAGAACCCATTTTCAACCTGTTGGAATCAGGTACCTACTTCAATGGTTTTCTTTGTTTATTAAACATGTGATCAAATATCTTTCGCAGCTTCAAAACTGTTTTTTCGGAGAAGGAAATAATTCGTTGCGACTTTGGAAATAGTGGTTTATTTTTTCAGTCGAAAGATGTTACTGAAAGGTTAGCATATTTTTCGGCAAACTTACCCACAATAAGATGAAAATGTCGGCGTTCATGTGTATGTAAAAAAAGCCTATTGGAGAGGTGTAATATTTGTCACCGCCAAACGTAATGGTGTAAAGGCGTGATTATACGACATCAGCACAGGATCAGCATTAACAGCGCTATTAATACACGTATTCGTACTAATACCAACAACCAACACAAACGGCACGTCGCGCAACGCACTAGTTCCCATACTGGTCGCGACAAACGCAATGCTCTATCCATCGAATGTATTCAGTTTTAACTGGCTTTTGGTATATACAACCAGAAAATTAGGTCAGTATGATCGGCTTGTCATACTCCACCCCGCCACTCAGAATAGGTTTCGTCCCCCTCAATGATGACTCGACAGGCGGGTACGTCCCGTTAGCGCCGCACTGCCTATTCTTTCAACTGGACTTTACTTTCACCGACCCAGTGCGTATGTGCGGCGTCTCGCACATTTCCCGAATTCAACGCCATTTCCCTTTTAGCGCGTACAATTCATGTAAATAAGAATAATAGCTGAAACAAACGGGTACTTATTCGAAGTGCATGCAATCGTATATTTATTATTTGCACTTTTTTTCGAAACCATGTAAAGATATTAGCTTTTAGCTTGAACAACTTGCGCACAGAAATTTAAAATAAATATTTTTCAATGTATTATTTAAACAGATTTTTAAATATCAATCACCTACCTACTTGAAAATTTATCTTTGGTGCCCTTGCAGTTGTGGCGTATTTAACCTGAAATTTCTTTTGACAACTCCAAACTTTTCGTCTCCTACAGGTAAGACGCGCAATCAGTTCAAAATTGAAAAATTGGAGATGTTTTGTATACGAGCATGTACCAACTACCAATGTGGAATTTTAACGGTGGGTGTATCGCCTACAAACGGTTGCATCTCATCAGTATTAGGCATCAAGTCTGAAAAAGGATGCAAGAAGAGAAGAGTTTTTTTTAAAAGGAATGCTACCTAAAATTTATAAGGATGTTTTGATATCAAATTACACTAGGTAAACATTAATCCGTAAATACTAGAATAAGGTATTGGTGATATCGTTATTCTATATTCGATTCCATTTACTCAATTTAATTTAAAAATCTTTTAAGAATAGCGCATCCGCACACTATCGTGATCCTTAACAATCACACACTGCTACGCGTCAATGAAAATTCACCTTCCGCACCGCCGTCTTCAATAGTCAGTGGCGTCTAGACGTCTCATTTAATCCATGACTAAAGAAAGCAACACGTTATCAATTAGTTGAAGATGTAGAAATAGTTCGCGACGATCATAAACCAGCTACCACGCTGCATCTCGTTCTTATTGTTGAAACAGTAAAAAACCAAGGGATTGAATAATCGATAATATTTTTTATCTTCTTAATAAATGATTTGTAAACAAAAATTGAAATGAAATCGAATTTATGATTAATTGAATACTTGCATGTATCTTATCTAACTATCTACCTCAGTATTTATTTTAATTTTTCATATTTTAATTCAATTTGCAGAATCATTTATAGACCTAAGTACATAATTAGGTAATACGCTGCATCTTACAGGTACAAGAAGTCAGATAGCTAGTTAGCTGCGTAGGTGCTACATAAAAAATAAGTACTCATTATTTTATAATCTCGTCTCCATTTTAGAAATTTAGAATTCAACTTCGCGTGTTGTACATGTCAACGCGCGGGGCGAGAGTAAAAATTTTAATTATATTTATAGAAATTATAGGGGCAATTTGGAAAAGAAATTCGAAATTGTGACAATTCAATATCGATAGTAATTCAATAGAACGATTGGACTAACTATCGATAATCAAACAACGAAAACTATCAAAGAAAACCGAATAGTGGAAACCCAAAAAAATTCAAACAAGTTCTATTTGGTTTGTTGCTCTCATCTCTCTTCTCTCATGATTCGGTATTCGCTTCACGTTTTTCATTTTTCTGTCAAGTTTTTTGAGAATAGTTGTAGAAATAATTTTGAGATTTTGACCAATCTTGAAAGTTTTTTTCAGATTAGTGCGTAATGCATTTTTAATCAGCTGTATAACTAATTCATCGTATCAAAAATGGTAATATATTTTAAATGTGTTTCAGCATAACGATTTTAAAAATACGGTTTTATACAAATGTTCGATGTTTTATTATAGAGTAAATCGGAATTAGATATTGTCGGTTTTGCCGACACGGAAGCGGATAACGTTTCCTCTGTAGGCAAAGGAAACAAAAAGCAGAAATCGGGTGGATTTCAAAGTATGGGTTTGAGCTTTCCCGTCATTAAAGGAGTTTTGAAAAGGGGGTATAAAGTTCCAACGCCGATTCAAAGGAAGGTAAATAAAATTGAAATTTTTAAACTACTTTGTACCGATTATACGAAGTATGTTTTTTTTAGAGTATTCCTGTCGCTTTAGAAGGTCGTGATATCGTAGCTATGGCTCGAACAGGAAGTGGAAAAACTGCGTGTTTTTTATTACCTATGCTTGAAAAACTTAAAGAGCATTCTAGTTCGGGTGTTCGTGCGTTGATAATGTCACCCACACGTGAATTAGCTTTGCAGGTAAGTCTTTGATATTTCGTTGCGATGAAATTCCATTAAAATCAACATCATTTAATACAGACACTCAAATTCTTCAAAGAAATTGGTCGTTTTACTACGTTACGAGCAATACCTATTCTCGGTGGTGATCCGATGGAAGCGCAATTTTCTTCTATTCATAGCAATCCAGACATTATTGTCGCCACCCCTGGAAGATTTTTGCATATATGTGTTGAAATGCAATTGAAATTAAATAATATTGAATATGTCGTTTTTGACGAAGCTGATAGGTTAATACAAATTATTGTTAATTTTTTCAAATTCACAACAAATTAACTGTGTTTTAATCGTTTTAGATTATTTGAGATGGGTTTCAGCGAACAATTGACTGAAATTTTGCACCGTTTACCTGAATCTCGTCAAACGGTTTTATTTTCTGCTACTTTACCAAAAGTATTGGTACAATTTGCAAAAGCCGGCTTGAATGATCCAGTATTAATTCGGTATTCTATTTTACAGTAGTTTTGATCTGAAAGTAAATCTTATTAATTATGTGCGTTTTTATGTTCTAAGGTTGGACGTTGAAACGAAAATTCCTGATACTTTGGAATTAAGTTTTTTCCACTGTCGTCCCGAAGAACGAGAAGCTGCATTATTATGTTTGTTGAAACATAATCTCGATCCTAAAGGTATGACCGTCGTGTTTGCTGCTACTAAACATCATGTTGAGTTTCTACATATGGTAAGTGTTATTCAATTTTAGTTTGATGTACGTTTCGTTTTTGAAGTGAAATTGATACGAATAACTGAATTAATCCATTTCAGATGCTAGAACACGCTGGAATACCAAGTACTTATATTTATTCTGATCTTGACCCGTCAGCCAGGAAGATAAATACCGCAAAATTTCAAAGCGGTAAAGTTAAAGTTTTAGTCGTAACTGATGTTGCGGCCAGAGGAATCGATATTCCGCAATTAGATTACGTTATAAATTATAATTTCCCTGCTAAGCCGAAATTATTTGTTCATCGTGTTGGTAAGATTTTTGAATTTTAATTTACTTGAAAGCAGGTACTCATCAAATATACGTGATATGCTGTAAATATTGTTTTACTTAGGTCGTTGTGCTCGGGCTGGTAGAAAAGGACATGCTTTCAACTTGGTTACCACTGATGAAATTTGTTATTTGCTTGATTTACATTTATTTCTGGGACGTCCTCTAAATATGGTTACCGCTGATAGCAAACATAATAGTTCAACCGATGGTTGTTTCGGAAAAATTCCTCAGTTTTTAATAGAGGAGGAATTGACTACTTTGATGAACTGGAATGATGTTGCGGTCGATGTGGTTTGTAGTTGCATTGCACTCACTACCTAAGGTACCGTTAATTCCTGTCTTACATTTTATTTCCTCTTATTAGCAATCAATGAAAAAAGTGTGTGATAATGGTTACAAAAATTACATTCGATCGCGCCCTGGTGCGTCTAAAGATAGCGTTCGAAGAGGGAAATCGATTGATGTAGAAAAACTGCAAGTTCATCCGATGTTTTCTGAAAAATACGGTTCGGAAACGGACCGATTAAAATTTATTAATCGAATGAAAAACTATAAACCTCAAACTGTGAGTAAACATTTTCATTTTTCGACAAATGACTTCGAAATAGTAATGATATATTCTTATTTAGACCATCTTTGAATTGGGACAATCGTCAAATTCTGTCATTTCTCTATCAACGAGATTATTTCGTAAAATTAATAAAGAAAATGTTGACAGTTTCCACAGGAAGAAAAAAGAATTAGAAGAAAAGGGTTTGTAAATCGCTTTTATTTCTTCCTCTAGTTGTTTTATTATCAAATTTCATGTCTCGTTTGTAGAGATTGAAATCAACGCTGACAAAAAAAGTACCTCTGTTTTGGAGGGAAGTAATGCAAACGACATTGAAGACACTTTTCAAGAAGTAATTACATCTCGAAGAAAACGAAAATTGAAAAAACAAACCGATTCGTCGGTAGCGAAGAAAAGAGGGATGATAGATTTGGAGCACTATGTGCCATATAAACCATCCGACGACAATACCGAAAAAGGGTAATTTATTTCGTACACAGTATGTAAAATTTCTGTCAATTTTTCATTGTTTTCGCGAAATAATAGGTTAGCTGTGAATGATATGGGCTCAAAATCCAGCAACGCGGTTTTGGATTTAACTGGCGACACCGCTGATATGATGAGAACTCAAAAAAAAGTCGAGAGGAAATGGGACCCTGCTAAGAGGAAGTACGTAGCTAGCAATAATAAAGAAAAAATGATAAAATCAGAATCAGGACAGTGGATTCCGGTTTCATATAAAACCGATAAATACGCGAAATGGCAAGAAAAAAGCAAAGTAGGAAATGCCGAAAATAGCGATGATGAAGAAGGAGCTGTTAAACCTTTGCCAGGTAAAAAACGTGCCGATGCGATTAACTATTATTTTATTTCGATAAATCAATGTTGAATATTTTCGTAGGAATGTCAATGCGTCTTGATACACGATGGGGTAAACACAACTTGAAGCTTTATGAAAAAGAACAGAAACGTTTAATCAACATCGATACTGCACATATTCTGAAAATGAGGAAAATCAAGGAAAAACGAAGATTAAAAAATGGAAGAAAACCAAATAAAACCAAAGTTAAAAAGAAGAGTGCCAAATTCAATAAAGTTTGATGAATCATTGTGATGTTGTGTACGTAGACCATATACTTGTACAATGTTCTGTGTATTTGTACATTTTTTTTGTTTCAATAAGATTTTTAAAATATCGCGTAACTTCAATCAAGAACGTTGTTACAGTTTATAATTTAAAAAAAGTTATAAACGGGTAGAAAAAGAACATAACTTTGCTATAAGTAATATGCTTATTTGTATGTTCTAGCACCGTCAAGTACTTAATGTTTTTCTCAACTTGTTTTTTCATCGTTGAAATTATGAAAAAATAATAAATTACTAGAACATATATAAGCATACTACCACTATACTTAAAAAAATTGCGATCAACCATAAAACAGAAAGTCAAAATATCAGCTTGAAGATTTATTATATTTATAGTTGAAATATTTCTCTCGGAAGTTGTTATCTGCTATTTTGCATGATTCTAAATCTTTTTCCTGGAAAATAACATTATTTAGTTACCGAAATTTTATTGCAAAAGTCATCTAATGAAAGTATGCTTCATTACCGATGGTTCTTTGAATTTTTCAAAGGTCAACAGTCTCCTGGAAACTATTCTTGACAAAACTTGCTCGCAATTGCTTATAAGCGTGAAACATGGATGTTCAGGTACGTAATCGGATTCTGAATAATCCTCTCTGAAGAATGCAATTATATTAAATTTACTTAAATGAGTGTTGGGACGTATGATATAGAAAATTATACTCGAGTTTAACTGTTATTACCTGAAAACTGGAACCCAAGTAACCAATCTTCCTCCCAAATTTAAGTGAATCGCAGAAAACGAAAGTAAATCCGACATTATTTGATGAAAAGTATAAACAACTTTGGCCGGAAATCTCACTGCTCTTTCGTGATGGTTGGTCTTGCAAGAATTCTTCGATCCAACTCGTTCGGTAGCTTCTCTGATACCGTAAGGAGCTGTGCATCAAACCCGCAAAATATTTATATGTACCAATTTATCTGAAGCAAATACAACGACAAACTCACGGTCAGTAATAATTGCATCAATTTTGAATCCTTCTCTCCACAGCGGTAACGAAGAATCACCGACTAAAACATCGAGATATCGGTCCTTCAAACCATACTGAGTTAAATTTGCCAATACATTTTCTCCTTGCCGTGCAATGTGCTGAAAAAATTAGTTCGTGAAAAGTTATTTCATGATGAAAGAAAACGTCATCACGTAGGTCAATATTGTACGTACTCTTGTTTGTTTTCTCGTAGGTTTTGTTTTTCCATGAATCATTAAAAAGTCTATATCTGCTCCCGAAACGTATCCTCCATAGTAAGCAGCAGCTACTAAAAGGGATCCTACAAAAAATTTTTTTTAACTTATTTACAGTACGTTCTACGATAATTAAATCTACGTAAAATAAGCCAAATCTAACCAGTTCCGACAAAAGGATCGTAAACTAAATCGCCATCGGTTACTTTGGCGTGATTCGCCATAATTAGGGAAAGTTCTGGGTTCATACTTGTATTGCCAATAAATTTTCGTTTTTTGAGAGAAAAATCATGAATTAATTTTCGTTTAGATTTAGAGATCTGAAAGTTAGCTACTTCAATACATGTGAGAAAAAAATTAACAACTATAACCAGAGAAATTTTCTTACCAATTTTCCGAAAAATACGTTATATGGATCAGATGGTAAATTATTTGGATCAGTTCCAAAAAATTCACAGTATAGTAAAGTAACATCAGGATCGGTCAGCTTAACAGGTCCTTTAAGAGGTAAATATTCAAACATCTGGAATAATAACTTGATGTAAAAACAATTCCAACTGTTTTTTGTTAACAGTAATCGACAACGAATATACTTACTTCAATTTTTGACATTTTCTCCTGGTACGATTGAGTATTACAAAACACTTCAATTTTAAATTTGAATGACGATTTTTTAAATCCTTCATCGTGTTGAAGAACATTGTTAGCGTACTGTTTCAACTCATTATGCAAATCTTCCAGTTTATGGCTAGTAGCCCATAACTCTGAGATAAATTTCAAAGTAACTGATCGATTAGCTATTTGTCTAGCAATTTCATCGTTGGGTAGTTCCACAATCCAAAATGGCTACATAAAAATCACAAGAAATAATACTCAGTTGTATGTGAATTATTTGGATTAAAATTTAATTAAAATAGTAACTTTTTGAGATGGTTTCTCTTTCCATTTGATAGTGGTTTTAAACAATGAAACAATTGCTTCAATTTCCTAAGAACATATAAAATAATTCAACCATTGAACATGACCAGTCAAAGTTTATAATTATTAGTTATTACATCAAAATGGTTAATTGTTCGAGTTAATACTTACTGATAGACGAAAATCAACGTGATCGTTTGCAAACCATAACAAGTATTTTTTCAGATTCTTCATAGCGCACTTGAAATTTTGGCAATAATTACTTCCGTCTCATTTAACACATCGCACATTCAATAATTTAATTGCTGGTACATAAGAAGAATCAAAATCTTCAACTTCCTTTCTTCATAAAATTTACCACTTTTTCAAATTTTTTATCACGACTTGGCTTATCATAAATTCACTCGTGTCTAAACGAAACATGCGCACATATCGCATGGATGGCGGACGAGCATTGGTCATTGCATTGGTCCATTGGATCAATTCAAGAATCGAAATGCGCATATTTAAGTAGCTTTACGAAAGGGTTTAGAAAGTAATTTGGAATTGGAAATTAATTATTCCAATTTCCAATTTTGAAAAATAGAAAACGTCGGAAATGGTATGGCGCTATTATATCGGTACGCCAAAACCTCGGTGTTGCAGCGTTAGGTCAAGTCAAGTCAAAGTGTTACCCTACCATCCAGCTATTTGTTTTCTTCTTTGACTACAAGAAGTAGTTAAGTACATATTATGTACGAGTATCTTTGTATGTACATACAAATATATAAATATAGTCATGGTGCATTTAATTTTAAAATCGCAAATACATTGATTCCTGATTAATTTTGGGCCGTAGAACACGAATCCGAGATCCATTTATCTCAGAATTTTTCAAATATCGATGCGACACATCTTAACAATTCCGTCGAATTTCGATGTGGTTCGAAATGAATGGATATTAAAAAACAAAAATTTATTAAAAATTATGAATAAACGAAGGTTTTTCGCCAAACAAAGTAACATTTCTATTTAAAATAACGCCATTTCAATCTTTATCCCAAAGAAATTTAGAAAATAAGGACCCTCCTTTACCAGCTCCATCCGAAAATAACTTAGCACCTTTCTTGATGTCCTAAAATTGAAACAAAATGACTAAGTAAATATTTGCAGCAAATTTGTGAAATAAAAACTAATAGAAAAATAGCCATTAGACAAAAGGTCACGACCGCGTACAATGCAATAAATTACACGCATCTGGTAACACGAAACACCAAATGCTTATACATTTTTTTCAAAGCATTAAAAATGAACATTTCATTTCATAAATTTCATGACAATTGACAACTTCAAAATCTAATGAGACAAATCATTTGTACCTCCAAAACTTCCTTCTCATATCTGGTAAAAATTTCGTCCATATTTTCGAATTTGAAAGTATGAGCAAAATTGAATTTGTATAAAGCGGCTCGATCGGTATATATCGCTGCTTGTGGAAATTTGGAAATATCATTAGCTAAATTGAGTGCATGTCCAATCACTGAAAATTAAAATAACCTTTGATAAGTAATGTTTGAAATGAGAGAACGTTTGAAAAATAACGTACCGGTGCCACACTCAACTACTCTGTTGGCTAATCCCGTATTAAAAGCTTCTTCACTTTTGACAGCACGTCCGGTTAAAATTAAATCCATGGTTTTAGAAAATCCAAGCATAGCAGATAATCTCTCAAGCCCACATTTCGACGCAGTCATTCCTTCGGATATCGAAAAATATCAATATGAATAAAATAGTTCTTAGAACAATATTACCATACCAAATCGTCGACCGTAATATCCAAATATTGCCGAAGTTTCCATTATTCTTATATCACACATCAAAGCTAAATCGAATCCGACACCAACTGCATAACCATTCACCGCCGCTATTAGTGGTTTGTGAACAAATTTTTCGGTCAAATTCTGATTAAATAACAAAAATTTATCAATTTGAACTTTTTACCTACTGCTAATTTAATTACGTTCATACATTATTCAGAAAATGTTTTGGCGGATTATCGGAATACTTCGCAAGTTCTTTGAGATCATACCCGGAGCAAAAATTACCTCCTTCTCCAAAGAGTATTCCTACTTTGGCAGTAGCGTCATTTTCAAATTCAGTGATTGCGTTTGCCAAATCTGTCGCGATGTTTTCGTTGATCGCATTACGATTATCTGGATTGTTGATTCCGATCAAAACAATCGGCGGATATTTTCTGTAAATAACGTGATTTCTA
This sequence comes from Maconellicoccus hirsutus, assembly GCA_003261595.1. Classification (NCBI taxonomy): domain Eukaryota; kingdom Metazoa; phylum Arthropoda; class Insecta; order Hemiptera; family Pseudococcidae; genus Maconellicoccus; species Maconellicoccus hirsutus. The sequence goes on from QBDW01005044.1 coordinate 62,329, forward strand.
TCTAAACACTAAAAAGATAATTAATAGTCTTCATCAATTACTACGTTATACAGTCGATGAATTTACCGGCAATGCTAGTTGAGGCATATCTGAATTGTTTCGATACACTTCGAAGCAACATGACTTTATGCAGTGAAAACATGACAAATAAAAGTCGATTAACAAAAATGAATGACTAGAACATGCTTATAAAAATATTAATTTAATTTTATCCATCAATTAAGTTCGATTATTTCATTTATGTTGAGAAAACTTGAGAACTAAGCATCATATTTAGTTGAGAATTTCACGTGTCTTGAAATTTTTTATCAGAATATTTTAAAATTTCATCTAAACGCAACCAAAACCGGAAGGAACCAAAGAAACTCCATTACGATTAATACGATTGCGAACTGAATCGATGTTCAACTTTGAAGAAGCGAATCGTCGGTCTCCTTTTTTGCTTACTTATCAGTTTATTTTTATTTACTTTTTTTTCGATAATTAAATTGTTGACTGATAAATGAAGTTGGTAATTTGATCTCTCATTTCCCTCTTCCATTTTGTGATTTCTTGTACCGGTTATGTTCAGTTAATTAATTACGAATCCAGATATTTTATAAAATATTGTTGAAGTTCGCTCCGTCCGTTGTACATGTTCACAATGAAATTCATAATTATTATCCTAGTATCAGCTTTTGTTCTACAAGATGTGTTTTGTATCAATAAATATTCGAAAGAAGCTAATGTAAAGCTCAAAGAATATTTTGAGGAAGATGTAAATTTTCACGTCCGTGATGTTGACAAACCATTTAGAATGGCGAAGTTGAATTTGTTATGGGCAAAAGGGAAATTGGTGAGTGTAATGGTTTCGGTATCACTATCGCTTCAACACTATTGTAACTGAATTCGTACAATTTTTTTCATTTAGCGCTTGTCTGAGCCTAAGTTGAAATCATTTTATTCAGATTTGAAATTACACGACAAGGAAGAAATAGCTTTTAAACATTACATCGCCACAGGCAATTCCGATAAAGAAGGTCTAAAAGAAGCCGAATTGAGAAAAAAGTTGATAGGTAACTCTTAAATGAGTTTATCTTAAGAAATTTTAATTTAAGTTATTGTTGTTCTTTGACTAGGTATTATGAGCACTTACGGATTGCTAGAACATTTTCAAGAGATGCAGGACGTGAAAAAAGTCAAGGATTATGATATTCATCCAGATTCTTATATGAATCGAGAAGTTTTCAAAGACAAGAAATTAAATAAATTATGGACAAAAGCTGAATTAGCTGGCTTTAGTAGTATGTATCGTTTGTTACACCATTGTTATTCTCCTGAATTCTTTCACAATTTAAAATATTTTTGCGTACAGAAATAGAATTGCAAGTTCTCAAGGAAGAATTCACCCATCATCAAGACAAAATTGATGAATACTATTCTTTGATTAATAGTGTGCCTCAGACGGACGACAGTAAGAAATGTTTTTCAACAAACTACTCATTTCATCAACTTTAAATATTGTTTTCACCTACTATTTGTATATTACTAGATACAGTTGATGAAAGTTTTGATAAACTCAACCTTATTGATAATCTTGAAGAATCAAATGATGTAATCCCAGAAAATAAATTTCAAAATAGTGTCAATAATATAAGGTGAATTCTGATGAAATTCCTGAGTGGCTTTCACTAGCAGACTTTTATAAATAAAAATTTTTAATTCTTCCTAGAACCAAAGGTCGTGAAGTAAAAGATGGTTATGATAGATTAGAGCGCCTTACAGCTCAAGGGCCTAATAGCAAAGAATTTGTAGAACCGAAAGTTCAAGGGCTTTGGAAATTGGCAGTCAATTCAAATTTTACCAACAGCGAACTTGAATCATTTAGAGTAAAAAATTTTCTTTTCAATTGTTTCATATAATTTTGTTTTATTTAAAAACAAATTTTTTGTTGTAGACGGAACTTCATCACTACGAAAAACGTTTGTTGAAATTACGTAACTTACATCTGGAAGCTGCGATAGGAAAGAATTCAAAAGAAAAAAAACTGAGTGGTGAAAAGTCAAAAGATTTTCAAGATATTGAGGATTTGATTAAAAAGCAATCTCGAAAAATAGAAAAATTACATTCTCATTTAGAATCTAAAATTGTGTATCGTAATGAATTATAAATAATTCCCTATAGTAGATACATTATACCTACTTACAGAGTACCAATTCAGTGTGATATCTTCAGCGTGTTCGGTATTTTTGTTATCGTGAGACGCCTGAATTAGCAATAATTTTATTAGTATTTTCTTTTCATTATTTTTATAAACGTGCGTATTGTGTATCAGATAATCATTTTTAAATATTTTTATAGGTATTGTTATTTTGTAATAAAAATTTTTGCATTAGATACGTTCCATTTCTATTTTATTTTTATAAACAAATTCATAAATTTCAAAAAAAATTTATTGTTTCACAGTAAACAATACAATATGCAATGTAAAGTATGATTAAAAAAAATGAAAAATAAAAAGGAAAAAGAAATTACAATTACTTGAAATGTATTCTAATAACTGGCAATACAGTATGTAGAATTGAGATTGAAATGAACATAGTAAGAAGGCAATACATAAATGATAAAAAGAGAAACTCAAACAAATTATACGATGCTCGATTCCATGTACTTGTTTGCGTATATTATATATAAAATACTTTTGAGAAAGGTAAAGAAATCATCAGTTCGAAAAAAAACACTTGTACCTAGATGTTATTTACAATTATGTAAACATATATAATAAATTTCACGCTTCGATTTTCGGTAGATAATAAAGAACATTTAATCAGAAATTTTTTTGACTCAAGTGTTTCGAATGAGCACAAAAATTTAATAAATATTTTGGTGTTGGTCAAAGTTTTGTAAAATGTAAATTCAAAAATGTTATTATAGGTACTGATTAATTAAGAATAAATTGTTTTCATCTTCATCATAAACTATGAGAAATAAAAGTTGTACTCTGATTTTCGAAAATGCAATGGATAAACGCTATTTTTTAGAGGACATTCATTTGTCCTCAGTGATGGTTACCAACGAATATTTCAAGAAATTCAAGAATAACGATGATTTGGAAAAAAGTATGATGCAAGACTAAAATCATCAAACATATTTTTCTTTGTTAGATAGCTCCTATCCGAAAATCAAGCTGTCTAATACGTAAGCTTAAAAAAAAACTCTACAAAAAATCCGTTGAATTATCGGCAGTAGAGGGGCAGTAAATACTTATATCTGGTTAAATAAATTTACACAGAAATGTTACGAAGAAAATTTTCAAAGCAAATCTACCTAATATTTCAAAATTTTCCATTACCGTGTTTTTGAACACCAGTGGAATATGAAATTGATACAATTCGCATAGCTTCACATCAAGAAAGGAAAAAAAAATACATCAAAAATACATTATTTAGTAGGTAAGTATCATTAGTTCCATAAACTAATGAATTTTTGCTTTTCTGTTACGTGTTGGTTTATCAATGAAATAACCTTTCCACGAAACAAAAAAGCAATAGGGTATATAGAGTTCTTGACATGATTAGTTAAAATAAATATGACTATGATATCCATACCTATTATAGAAAAAAAATTAAATTGTTTGTTGTTTATTCAATTCAGATACGAGTATAATACTCTATTTTGTCTTCATGAATGAAAACATTTGGTAACTAATTATCTTTTGGAGATAAACATTATGAAAATATAGATACCGTTTTTTGGATGATAGCAGTATTCAAAAATAGGTAATTAGGTATCTACAATTTTAAGTATTGGTTTCTTGAATTAATATGCAGCCATTTTAACCTACGAGATGTAGGCACTGAATTTTTAACAATTTTGATTACAAATCATAGCGTAGGTAAGTTAACAAACTGAACGAGACATGCAATTGCAGCGTTGGTAAAGTTTCAAGGGTTCACATATTAAGAAAAAAGAGACAATTATACAATTTAGCTCTATTGTTGAAATTTGAACAATGTTGATGTTCGTGAAAATAATTTCAAAATTTATCTTCCTGTTTTTGTCCCTCCGTTTCCAAATTTACTGAGTTGAACCATACATTTAAATAAGTAGGAAGTAACAGTGACACTTCATAAAAAGGCAAATAATGTACCCATATTAAATGCGTGTTTCAAGATAATACCTCAAAAAATACGTTGCAGATGTAGTGGTCTCCAAACATAACTTATGAATTATCTGTCATCTCTACAATATCTAGTTTCAATAGCATTAAGTAACAAGACTGGAACTGCACAAATCAATAAAAATTTGTTAATTTGCAATAAGTAACCATTTTCGCCGTTTTCTCTGTCTGTACATTTTTTATCACAAAACATTTTACGTTTGATTAACGAATTTTTATAAAATTATTCAAACAGGTTTATTTCACATTTGTAATCACTTCATCAAACCCAATATAATGAAAATCAAATGACAATAAAAGAAAACAGCCGCCGCTGATGAAGGCACGCTTAGTTTGTTGATGAAAAAAGAAAAATAATTTTGGATTTCCTGTTTTAATCCATATGTGAGTTAAGGAAAAAAATTGTTTTCTTTTTTCAATTTTTTCATTTCAAAAAAATCAAATTTATTTCTCGCATCTCAAAAATTCGTCTATAAATTGTTTGATAAATTATTTTTTTAAAAAGGGTAGAGCATGTTATATTACCGGGTTTACATATAAATTAGGAGAGAGTGTTGAAATGTTGCAAATTATAATTCAAAATTTGGATTATAGTTCCTCTTTACAAGAGTATGTATGGACAACTCGATACCCAAATGTGTAATTTATATTTCCTAAGCATGGGAATCTCCAAAACATCATGATCAAGCTCGTGTTGTGATTTCTAGATTAGAAAAGTACATGTATTTCACAACTTATTATCACTTCGAATTGTTCAGTTTCATTTCGTTGAAAAAAAAAAATTAAGAAATAATTTATTGCTTAGTTTTTATCGCAACTTTTTTGACAACATGAATATTTTCTCCGGAAAATGCAATTCGTAAAATTATTACTTAGTTGCGGAATATCAATAAAAAAGTTTCGTTATTCGTCATTTATAACACTATATTAATTACCCTTTGAAATGGTTTTTAAAAAAATACACAGGTATTAAAAAATATAATAAGACGATCAATACCTATATCATAGCCAAAAAAATAAACTATTAAATGAATTAAACAAAATTACAATGAAAAATCCTAACGACTTGTAATTATAAGATTTATACACTTTAAGTAGGTATAATGAGAAAAAAAAATGCCCAATTTTTTTGTATATGAACTTCAATCAATGTGTATATACAATTAGGCATTGTATAAAATAAATAAACGAATAAATCTTTAAGTAAGTTACTACGTACGTGTTATAATTTCCTATGTACCTCTACCTATGTGTATAAATATTATGTAAATTAACGGCGAATGAATTCATAACAATAGAATAGGCAGGTTACTTATGTTTTGAAATGATTGAGCGGCTTACTTTTCAATGAACAGGTAATTTAAAAAATTAAAAATTGAGAACAGAATAACTTACAATAACGTAAGTATAGCGTACAAAATTTAAAAAGTCACAAATACTTTTTTTCGGTATAGTATTTTGATTTGTCAAGTCAATTTTTCAAAACTATTAACTTAATTCTTTTCCGAAAGATCAAAATGAATTTAATACGATTATTCTCTATTGGTATAATTATGCACAAATATGTTAAGTATATTATTGAAGACTCGTTACAATTTTTGTGTAACAGCATTGCATTCAATTGCAATAAGTATATACAAATAGATAAATTCTTAGGTAAAAATGAATTTTAAAAAATTAACAATATTATTAAAATTGCAAAATTTCTGAAAAAAATTGAAAGGAAAACAAAAGATTAAAAATAAATATCATAAAAATTTTTAATTTAAGCAGAAAAATTAAATGAGGTGCTTCACTTTAATTCAGCTTGTGTGACTTTATTTGGTTCTATTAAATCTACTGTAATTATCACGTTAGATTCGTATCTCTTGGAGATAAAAAAAATTCAGGAATGACCATAACGGAGTAAACATTTTGGCTAAGAAAATAATCTTTCATTCCTAATTTGGAATATTATGTAACAAGTAATAACGCATTTGATTCACTAGTATAAAATTGATGTTGAGAGGAAGATATATGTCATATGGAAGCACGTCGTCTGGTCCCCGAAATATAAAATGCCCTATTCATGGGCCTCATCGGTATTGCCGGAGGAGGAGGCGTGGGGGGCATGTATACTGAACTTTCTGGACTATAATTGGGCCCTCGGAATACTTCACCGCAACAATTACACGTACAAACTGATTGACTGTTTGGTTCGTCCAATGAATTCGTTTCTATCACTATTGGTATACTTAATATTGAACCATTGGCAGTAATTACATCTCCTTCAAGTCTGACTGCACCTTGAGCCGCCTGAAAACGTACAATTTATCTTCAAATTTGTTGAATGAACTAATGAGATATGTCAATTTAAGCGTTTTTTTATTCACATCGAACAAGTTTGTCAAAAAAAAAATAATAATTTCCTTCGTCAGTTTTCCATTTTAGCATACGAGTATAAAGTACGCATTTTAATTGAATTTGATGGTTTAATTAGGAAGATGCATCTTCACCAAACGGATATAAACTTGGCAAAAACTAACCTGTAAAGCCTCTGCTTCATCTCTTCGTTCGTCTTCAGTATTCATCGTAACGAATCTCAAGACTAGTAAGTTTAAGGAGGCGGCCACAATAGCTAAGCCGAATAATATGAATATCAAAGTGAAACCCACGTATTCGGGTTTGCTATTTAAGGTATTGTCTTTTTGTAGTGCTACCATATCACCAAATCCGATAGTGGTTAAAGTGATGAAACAGTAATATACAGAATCAAAATACGCCCATCCTTCATAGTGGCTGAAGGCGGTTGCACCAACAGCAATTGTCAACGTGCTTAATGTAGTGACAACGCAAATCAGATTTAATTCGGTAGCCTCCACTTTTCTACAGTTCAATGACATTTTCACTTTTTTTATCACCACTGACGAAAATTTATTTAGACGTTCGCCAATGCTTTGAAACATAACAAGTCCTAAAGGTATGCCTACCATGGCGTAACACATTGTAAATAATTTACCACCGATTGTGTTAGGTGTTGAATGTCCATAACCTAAAATTTGAAGGAAAAACAAAGAAATTATTATTAAAAATTTCAAAAACTGAACTCGAATTACAATATTTGCGCAATTTCAGATTTTAAGCTCACCAATCGTGGTAAGTACTGTTGTAGCGTAGTAAAAAGCACCAGCAAATTTCCATTGTTGACCAGCTTTATGCGGTTCGGATTTTAATACAACGGTTTCTATAATGCGATAGTCATCCATGGATATATTGTATTTCTTAATCAATATTTGCTCAATATCTGAAAAGGTTTGATGAAATAAGAAAAATTCTAAGTAAGAATTCTAAGCTAATTTTCTATTTATTTTTATGCTATCGACAGGTTTACTTTGAATATGTAGAAATAAAATCACGGAAGCTTGAAAATCGAACGTGTAGAAATTTACATATAAAAGTGGATCAACAATAAGAAAAAGAATAAAAATAGGTACCTATAGATACCGAATAGGAACAGGTAATTATTGAAAACGCGATTTTGAAGATTTTAGAAGAAATTAATGAAAAATTTTGAGATTTCAAAGTATCCAAACAAATAGAAAGTTTACAAATTAATTGGTCAAAAATTATATAAATGAATTTTTTTATGCACGCAAAGAGGATAATTGACCTACTGACACCGACCGAGGCCATCACTTTTTGAGACCGCAGACTGACGATTTATGACGTCATTCGCCGTTACCATGGAAATCGCAAATTCTTGATACAGAACGTTATATTGTTATTCGAAAACGGGAAACATAGCGTTGCGGGAAATTTCGGTAGAAGAGATGAAAATGACCATGTTACTCATATTGCGATGGTATAGCATAAAGTATGCAATGTGTAATGTACCGATTTGTCTTTGATTCTGAGAAATCGTTGTTTAGCTTACACTGATTTTTTGTCTAATAGCCAGTTACCATTTGCTAAATTTCTACTCCACGGTAAAGGCTCTTAACCTGCAGATTGCAAAGTATAAAACAAACTAATTTTGAATATGCATCAAGTATATCAAGTACGGAGGCAAAAACACCTTTTAGTTGTTTCAAGTTTTTATTGAAGAAAAAATAAATTTTTTAACGCAAAAAATTCACCTTTTTCTGGAAAGTTTTTCATTTGAAAAAATCATAATGTGAACTTTTTAAATTAAGGAAGAAGGTGATATCTGTTGCACCTCCTGTGACACAATTCTAGGTTATACAGCTGTAAATCCTTTTCAAAAAAGTAGGTAAATTTTTCTATTCGGTTTTCCAAAGTTGATCAAGTTGGTTCCCTGTTCCAAGGCTTCTTTTTCTGTCTTGTAAACTATTTCATTACATTGATATAAACTACCTTATACATTTGTGTAACATTTATTCTATCCTCGTACCTTTGCTCAAATAGATTATCGCAAAAACTCAAGCTCAAAATAATTTCATAAATTAGGTGTACGTCATTTTGTGGCTGATCCGTTTTACCGGTCATAATCTTTATAACGTACCTGGGCTACCTACAAGTTTTCTCAAAGAAATCAAACACTTCCGCACAATTAAGCTCATTCAAAAGAAGAATTATGTTTTAAAAATTAGCTTTAGGTATCTAAATTTGTTGATAAAGTGACAGCGACAACGTTGAAACGAGGTTACTGTAACGATTAATGTTGAAACAGGGTTGCGGTTACGCTCCTTTAATGACATTTTAATTAATGAAGTTACGGTTATTCACGAAATTACAGATAAGGGGTGAATTCCAAAGTTGAAAATGTGCCTTTGGAAATTTGTTTACTGCGAAAAAAATGATAGTTTATAGTCATGGAGTTTGCCAGAATTTTCATGAAAAGGGAATCGCAAGGCTCGAATATAAATAATATAACACTGGCCGAAAAATATTGCCACTGCGTTTGGCTACTCTTTTTATTGTAAACACTAAAGATTTCATTGAGTTATGAAAAATGAAGCGGGTTTTCTTTACTAAAACTTGAAAACGATGTAGGAATCCTTCACTCGAGGATAAATTATCCGTTTGGTATCTTCTATTTCCAAATCAAAAATTTGAGAAAAAAACGCAATCACTCTTTATACTTGATTACATATATTTATGCATAGTTTAATGGATAATTTCATTTATAGTTCGCGTTGCAATCGATAAATTAATTTTATATTATTACTCGTATAAAATATAGGTGTGTACCTAATAGGTATAGGTAGCTACTAGCTAGTTACTAGATACGTGAATTTTTCGTGAGATCTCACCAGTTAAAGCTTCAAAGCGACGTTTCTCAGTTTCTGATTCTAAAGCGTCAAAGACTGCAGCTCCAACTAACAAATAAGTGAACGTGCAGACGATTAAGGAGAGAGTCCTGATGTTCTGCTTCTTCATTCTCTGGAACCCACCATGCTGGCGTCTGTGGGCCTCCTACGTGGTCTCCGTGTTTACCACCGTGGAGGCTCTGCTCACTATCTACTGCTATTGCTATGGAAAGATGTGACGATAATTGCGGAGGTAACGAAAAACTTGAGAGTAAAAGGCCTTTTACGCTGCTCTTCATTTTTTAATTGGTTGAAACAAACACCCATTACCTGAAACGAAAAATAATTTTAAACATAGAATTTCGCCTGAAAATTACACCGATTACGCTCAGCATTTTCATACTACAATACACGTATTATTAACTCGTCGTTTAGAATTTGCCACCGTTTAATCTTCGAGGAATTTCTCAAATTATATGGAAACATGATTGAGTAAACCTAGCCAAATCTATTATTCACATTTGTACCTAAATTGTATAATCCGCCATCTTGTTGTAAAACGCATTTCGAATAAACATGGTTTTAAGGTTTCATTTTAACTTTCCCGACATAATGTCTCCACAAATGTCAGTGTTTTAGAATCCTGCGGATAACAATCAAAGTCATCCCACCAGGATTTTTCCATTTGTGCACGTTAATAAAATACTTGAACACTGGTTACATGTTTAAAGGGTCTTTCCATGTACTAATGTACTTTATTCGTGATCCGAAGTAGGTATCTTTCAGTTTTTTTCGCAAAAAGAATAGATTTCTGTTTTTATCGTTCTCATTCTTTCCGAAAAAATATACAAAAAAGACTCTCTGGTGCAACGATACACCTACAATTCATACGTATAAGAGAGGAAAAGCTACTAATGTTTGTAATTATGTTATGAAACTTTAATAGTTGAAACATAATTGTCTTCGTAATCCTTATTTGTAAAAAGTATATGCATAACAGTTTTACGAAAAAGGTAGATTTTTCAAGTAAATTTAAATAATTTTTAGATATTTTATTCGACTTTTTCCACCTGCTGCTGTAAATAATTGTTACAACTTACATTAGGTACTTGATTTCTTTTCTTTTTTTTATCATCAGATCAGCTGTTGCATTTCAGAAGTGCTCCACTCTAATACCTACACAATATCTATTTATCTGCCTATTTTGAATTCATGTTTAAATCATTTAAGGAAGAATTAATTTACTCGTCGGAAATAAACCTGATTTTGGTAAAAGAGAATCAAGTCAAAAGTGTTTTTTTCAAACTGAGTAGATTTAGAATTTTCGTCAATTTTTATGAGTTTGTCAACATTTCCTGTTTTAGGAAATAGCTCATTTTTACGCATGAACAACGCGTTTATGACCCTGTCATGAAATTTCGATGTTTTATTTTCCACTTTTATTGCCCATTTAGTTAACAAAGTTTTTAAAGTTTACACCTACCCTTTTTTATACGATATTTTAAAAGTTTCTTCTCACCGCTTTACTATTTCCCTCTCTTTTATATTTTTATTCGTTATTAAGTGTAGTAAAGTACACGTTGGTGTACTGTAGATAAGTATAGTTCCTTATAATTTCAAGTTGTATAACTTCGAAATTTTTCCCCCGGAAAACTGTAAAAAAAAATTATGTGATGTAACAATTTTAAATTATTTCATGTATTTTACGCTTATTTCATTCGTCTTTATCGTATATTTCAACTGCCAAACATCATGCTCAAAAACTTATGAATTTTTTGTTTCGAAATTATATTTTTAATCGATTTCTTATTGATTTATACCGTACCTACCTATTTGAAATTATAATTTTAAATATTATAATTAGGTATACTATTTAGCGTTTTTTTTTAAAATTCTTATGAATATTAACAAACTAAAAATTTACAAGTATGTAATTTTTTTGAGTTAATTACTTCTCCCTTAAACGTTTCAACAGTTCAATGTACCTACCTAAACCTAATATATTGTAAAAAATGTTGTTGTAGGAAGTAGTATGAAACGCCTTGAAAAGAAAACCCTTCAAAAATTTCCCCTTGCCTTGGAAAATATTCTAGCACGGATATCGCACGAGTGACAAAAATATCTGCAATGACCTTAATCTTAAATAAACAGGAGTATTTCTTAATGAAATGTTAAGCAATGTAAATTATATAATAACGAAGTATCCGGGTATAAGAGTGGTTTTTAATAAAGAATGTTATGCATTAAACTTCATCCAACGGTCACGAGAAAAACGAAACAATTTTCCTTCTCTGGAATCAACATAGGAAGAAAAATGAAGAACTCTTGCGCAGCATACCTTTGAAGATTTTCGACGCTTATAGTAGGTTAAAATCAGCCAGTAGCAAAATGAAGGTTGGTTTTTGTAACGGTGATGAGATGAAAGCGTGTTGAATATGTAAGATTACTACTTTCCTAGCATGGCTCAACAAATTATTTATGACGAAGCCAATTTTTCTTTTTTTCTTAGTATCACTTACGTCATTTATAGCTTTTTAAAAGCAGGACTTCATTTAAATTTCATGTAGAATTATATTGGAAATCTGGATCAACTGCGTTTCAAAAAAAAAGAAAAAATTCGTGATGCTTTTCAATAAAAATGAGTGAAAAAATTTATATGGAAAGGAATGCTCAAGCCTCAACTCATAATTAATTTCGTGTTGAAAAAAATTAAAAGATGTTAACCGTCAAATGCGAATTGTTTGCATTAGTATTATTAGTGTTTACGTTGAAAATGGGATGTGTAGATAACATTGTGAAGTGGGTAGGAACGAGTAATGAATTGAGGTTATATCGTTTTCAGCCGAAACTAAGTGGCACCTGTTGGCGGCTCCTTCTTAAGTAATTAGTCTGGCAGAGAATGAAGAACAATGGAGAGAAATGTAGTAGAAAAGTAAACTAGAAAAAAAACTCTAGAAATTCGTTTTCAAGTCAAGAGATACTTGGTTAATTTAACGTTAAAAAAATATTCTCGACTAAATACTTCATATGTTTAGTCATTAATTAGTTAAAAATAACACTCGAAAGTCATTTTTTTCCGCATCTAATACCTCAACGCGCCTTATTGTTCTGAGACATTGTCTTCTTTTTTTTTTAATTTTGCTTTTTCCGCTTTTATATTCCAACAACTATAATCATATTTCATAATACTTCTATACTTCTCTTTTTTATGAAATGATTGATTCTCAACAGGTCTTTTTTTTTCTCTTTTCGTTGAAGTAAACTTATCCACTAAATTGATACTTATTGAAGTATCTCCTTGGAAAGTTATCAAAATTAATACACCGTTTATTTTGAAACGAGTTCGTGCTTAAAGTCACAGAACTTCATGAAGTGTATTGATAACGCAATAAATGCGATATAATGATTTTAGACAAAATTTCAAAATCATCTTACAAGTTATACGTTTAAAATTATCGAAAAGTTTTTGTAAAAAGCATTATGAACGTACTTACGTAGATCCGAGAATTTAATAAAACAACAATATCTACAGTGCCTACACTGAATGCACCATAAGTATACAATACATACATGCTATGTACCAATATGTCGAATACAACTTTTTTTTAGGGAAGTAGGTATGATATGGTTATATGAAAATAATAAAAGTAAGGAGAATCCAGAACCCTGGCACTTTTTTTTCCTCGAGGAAACGTTTATTATGGGTATAGGGAAATATAAAAAATGCACGTTATATACATTCAGACGGTTAGATAAGTAAAGGTATACTCTAGCATGCCCTTTTTATGAAGTTTTTTTTTATTATTTAAATTGAATTGATTTATTATATTTAATTAAAGATGGCACAACTTTTTTTGTTCCTGTTTGTAGGTATCTACTACCTCCACAAACAGCTATCTGATATTACGCATCGAAGTACATAATGTATGGTTCATATTTCATTTCTTAAATTAGGTAAATAAATTACTTTATTTTTGTATCCGTGAAGTTCATGTTGAAAGAAGATGTAATTTCATTGCTTGAAGAGAAAATGTTTCAAATAACAATTTTTTCATTAGTCAAAACGGTAAATTGAGCTTTGCTTTTTTTGTAACATAGAAAATGTTGATTTACAGTTATGAATGACTGGACGCTATCATCGATAGTGTTTTTAAAACTATCGATAGTTTTCTGAATTTCAATAATCGCAGAAAAAACGCATATTTTATTCGCGCATTTTTTCATTTTTCGTTTTTCTCTACTTTCAATATTGTTTAGTTATCCACTGCATCCACTGTCATGTCGTGTCAACTTCGTGTGTGACTGTGTGCGCTTTAGTGATGAAACGCTATCGATAATACTATCGATAGTGTCGATAGTGTTTTCAAAACTATCGATAGTTTCGCTATCGATCGTTTTTCAGTTGATAGTTCCCATCGCTATTAGTTATCAATAATTTTCCATCTATATTCATCAGTTATCATCAGCGAGACAGCGAGTAACATTTTGGTATTTCATGTTTTTGCACAAAACGTTGTAATTTTTCATTTGAAAATTTTTTTAAATCTTTCATTGTACCAGTTTTTCAGTACATGGAAAAATATCTCCTAAATGAAGTTTATATCTATCAGTGATAAATGAAGTGGAAAAGTACAAAATAATTCTTAAAAATGACGTGGTAGGAATTTCTTCATAGTTTGAATTTGTATCAACTGAAATTTTTAAGTTTTTCTCAATGTTCAACAATGAATATAAATTGAGTAACCGAGTGAAAAAGATAGTGTTAAATGAACCATTTGTTGGGATCCAAAACCGTGTCCATTTTCGTTATGAATATAAAAATATTCCATGTTTTCGTTTCATTGTAATTTAACAGCATAACTCTATACACTAAAGTGGTTTACGGCAATAATGTATTTTGTATTTGTTATATAAAGTGAGTAGGTTCAATTTTCATGAAAAACATTTCCGATGCTTTTTCAAATATCTACCACATTGTACCACCATATACCTAATAGTGAACTACCAAATCATTCTTCAAGTATTAGAAATCATGAAAAATTAAACAAATTCGCAAAGTGATAATAAGGTATTTTTGGAAAATATACAATAATTTGAATATAATGCATGAAATGCGAATTAGCAATTACATAACAAGTACATGCACAAATATAGAAGCATTGAAATTGAAAAATTTTTGCAATGTATTTTTTACTACAGAACCTTTTTTTAGTCATTTTCATCCTGCCTGTAAAAATATGTATAGTTTTGGCATTTGTCATAAAATAATAATGGGAAATTGAATTTTTTGAACATACGTTTCAAAACCGATACCTATATTTGCTAAATGCGCTCACGTTGTAATAAAAAGAAATTAATTTTTACACAGTTAAAATTGGTAAGAGATTAAATCATTTAATTATTTCAAGAAAATAAATTAAAATAACGCGGTATATAAACGCGTTTCGAATGAAATTATTACCATGTGCTCTTTTATAATTACAAAATGTAGCGAAATATAGAATGAAAAGTTTGTTTGAAATACATACATCTGTACTATATCGAAGCATATGCGCAGTTTTTAGCTGAAATAACACTATTATGTTTTGACTAAGCCTTTTTGTTTCTTGAAGTTGGATTTTAAAAGATTCCGCGGAGTAAAGTTTCAATTTATTTAGCAGTTAGCTTGATAATACGAAAGTTAGGTTATTAAGAAAGCACACAAAAAAGTACATGTAGATACATGTAATACGTAGTTCCTGTTATAGATATACGTATTATCAGTTATCTTCATTAATAGTTAACATCGTATTTAGTTAGAAATTAAATGGTTATTAATTCTTTTTTGTATTAAGTATCATAAATTCAACACACAAGAATACATAAAAAAGTAAAATGCCAAAAAGTTTGCAACTAAACATTTGTTACAGATTTGTTTGATGTTATTGAAACCCTTCACCTTAATTTAATAATAAGTAGGTATCGAATATTTTACTACCCTACAAACTAATACAAGATGTAAATCGTTTTTAATATGCATCTTTAAATAATACATTTCGGATAATTTTTATGCAAATCCCTAGCGTTGAGTACTACAACTTGAACTTACACGATGAACTTGTTATTCACGGTAAAGTTGCATTGCTTTCATAGAGATAATAAAGACAGATACGTACGCGATGCCAAAAAATCGTCACGATATTAATATGCAAATAAAACTTTCTGTTTCTTCGAATGTAAAATTAGAAAAAATTTACGTGTGTTTTATTTTTCTTATTTTTGTGATAAAATAGGCGCTAAAACATCGTAAGATATTTTACTAAGGTAGTTTATGGCACACTGGAGAGATTCACAACCATAAAACTTTCATTTCTTTAAGCACTATTCTTTTGTGCAGTTTCAGCTTTCTTGTCGTATGATGTTTATAAAAACGCTCCGTATTGTTTTCTCATTTAAGTCTTATCGAATAATTAATTCACAGGTATAGATATTTTCGACCATTTTCTCTCTTTATTACACTTTGAAATCGATCTTCTTTTTAGCAATTTTTCAAATAAACGATAATGTTACCCGCGAGCCACATTTTAAGTAACATAAGTATGACAAATTAAAACAAATTTTACTAAGCTGCTTGCGTATGAAAAAAATCTACGGATGCGTTTTGTTTCCTCGTTTTAGTATTATGTAAAAATATGATTAGAAATCGGGGAATTTGATTCAATTTCAATTTCCGTATCGGTTGTAACAGAACGTGCCAATTTGGTTGCATAAAGAAATGCCGTAAATATGCGAATATTTGTATGTTAATAAAATTGCATACTCCAACGCCGTAAATTTAATTTTCTCAGTTGGGAAGATCGGGCGATTATTACATGAGTCAAAATTTATATTAGAAGAGTTAGAATTAAAACGACTGAATTTGAAATTGATTAGATTTTCTAAAATAATCTAGATAAGAATCTCAAAATAATGAAAAAAAAATAATGAAATTCCGATATAATACAAAATACACCATATCTATTCTAATAAAAAGTAACAAAAGAATTAGTATTCAAAAAGAAAGCGAATAGAGGTGAGAAATAAATGAACAAATACGCGTACCTCCTTACATAGATAAATAAATAAATAAGTAAAAAATAATGAAAAAAATAAAATAATAATTTTTTAAATGATTGAATTTCCTGGAATAACGATTGTTACCGTAATACTACCAATGAATGAGCGTATTTTTCTTAAATTTTGAAAATACATTAAAAAATTTTATCGGAATTCGACCTTGTCCAAGTTTTTTCTTGCCATGCGCAGCAATTAACAATTGATATTTTATGTACAAATGAACTTTCAGACTTTGCCCGAATCAACGTAGGTACCTAATCCTATTTCGTGAGAAATTTTTATCACAATGAACTCCTGGTACGAAATTAAGTTGAGTTAAACATTAAATAAAATTTTCACATTAAAGCATTTTACTTTACATAATGCGTAAGCAATGCGCCAAAATATATGCACATTATTGTTCTTTATTTACTCCAACTGCGTTAATAAAACTCTAAAAGATTAACACGAACCATGCTGTTTTACTCTTACAAATGAGAAAAGTAGCCAGTAGGCGTAACAAGCAAAAGTTTAATTTAAAAGGTCATACAAAACGCCAAAACAGGTAATTACGTAATACAAATAGTTTTTATTTTGATCCATTTGGTAAAAATGAAATTGAAAGTATTTTGTTTCCTCAAAAAATTAATTTTTTAGCATTACGTGATTGTTTAGAATTATTTATTTATATAAATCGAGATAGCATACTTCGTGAGTGTACAATACTCGTATTTCGCATATTAATTAATCATCTCTTGATGATTTTTTTAGATTTATTACGTAATAAATTTAACGAGAATATTGTCAACTAGACGAAAATCTTTGAACAATTGAACCTAATATACACGCTCAATAAAACTGGCTACTATCAATAAGATATGTTTGATACCCTTCTTCTTCTCTTTGAACTCTAATTTCAAAACAACCAACAGGGAAATTAGGATTTTGCAATTTGAGTAATAGAAAAGGTCAACAGTAGAGTTGTTTTTTTTTTGGGCCGAGATACATTATTAAAACATTACCAACCCAGTAGTGTAAAATAGGTAACTAGGTGTCCAATAAAATTCCTTTCTTTTAAATATTTAATGCGTCAATTTGTAAGATGAACTTATTTAGTGCCATAAAAAAATCAACGAGTTATTTTGCATAAAGTAACAATCTTAATATTTGTTCTAAGCGTGTTTTGATAATTTCAATTTACCTGGTTGAATTAATTTAACAAATAATTAAAGAAGCTGTAAAGTTCATAACATTGTCAAAAAGTGTCTGCATAAACGAAAGTAAGTATCCAGTTATTAATAAATTATTTAATTACTTACTTCAAATGATATTTTAAATAATTAAAAAGAATGCATATGCATAAATATTGGCATCATTTAAATTGTGAGGACTACTGCCTCTGTTTACAGGAAAAAATGTATCCCGAATTCCTCGCTTATCACCTTTTCAATACAAAAAATTGATTCTTTTGAAATTGTTATTTGCTGATTTATCTGAATCAAATACGTTTAATTTTTCTAGTTATTGAAAAATCAACTTCAATTCCAATATTCGGAAATACAAGTATTACCTTTAACTTGGTAAATAATTTTTCATTATTTTAATTTTGAATGAACTACCCTCAAGTACTATTTATACTTGTTTAAAAAGGGGTTGATGTTCTGCTTTTCACGCTAAAAGTGTAAAAAATTATGTAGTTTTAATCTGCTATGTGTACACCTTCGTGCGATAATTATTACAAGTTTACAAATACCACATAGGTACCTATTAAATTAACAAAATAATTAAAATTAGTAATTTTCATTGGGTTAAGGAAAGTGGTAGGTGGAAGTATTACGTAGTAGGCACTCGAAATACCAATTTTAAAACATACCGAATTACTAAATGGTAAATACCTTTACAAGCACTAGTTGGTAAAATTATCAACATTAGCTACCATCTAATTAGGCTTCACGAAGAAGCAATTATGTTACAATGCTTTTGAGGCAATATACCTTTTAATTAATGAGATCTTAACACTTACGGCCATTCATTTCGGGTAAAAAGTAAGTGGATTCATTTGTTTTGCTTTTTTTTTAATTTTTAATTTTGGCAAAAATAACATGACGAATAACTTTGCAGGAAGTAATTTTTCTGATAGTTTGTTTATTGATTATTAATTGTACAAAATTCATGTCTAATGAAACAATAATACAAATAACTTCATTTTCGAATTAAAACTAAGAAATTTTTTTTTATGGGGTCTTATGTCGGACAAAATTATTAACCAAGCTATTTCTACTACTCACAATCGGATTGACTTGAACAAAATCAAATACTACATACTTATTGAGGATAAAATGAAATGGAATGAAAATTTTTCAAAAATAAATAAAAAAGGGCAATATCACAGGTGCATAATAGCTGATATGCAACAATTACACCTAGGACCTACTTACAGTTCTTGTAAATTCATGTCAAGTATTTTGTGCAATTTTTGGGCACTATTGAGTAGGTATGATGTTTGATAAAGAGCATTCGTGTCATGCACTGATGTGTAAAATTCTCAAAGAATAATATTATGCTTATGTAACACACGATATGCTTATTAGAATAAGTGAAATTCAATCAACTCATAGAAATTTCTCATCAATGCGATGACTCTAATAATGTTGTGAACAGTAAATATCCAAACTTCGTTGTACTTGACTGTACCAAACTTTGTACTTTAAACAACTTTTAATGGAAATTGATTAAGGATCATCAATATCTCCACTGGACGGCAGATAATTGAAAGTGAAAGGCGACGTTTATATAAATCAATCCATGTACTATCAACTTGTTTTGTTTCAATACGAATATGATCAACACCTATTTATTTGAAATTTTAGTTTTCCATTCTTTGGCGTACATACCTAATTGATACTTTTAGGTCGCGTAATAACATTTAAAAAAGAAAACGAAAAGTAGAATAAGATACCTGCTCGTTATTTTTAGCGTAAGGGTGCGCGAATATGCATTCTCAATACAACAGTGATTTCAGCATAATAGGTATTGAAAAGAAAATTAAATTATATTATCTATCTTAAGCATAAATATCTATGTATTGTTTTTGTAGAATGTTAGGTATCTAACTGTTTACAGATCTTACCTTGTTTTTCATAGGGCCGTTGTTTTAGATAAAATAGCTTACAGTAAGCATTTATACGAAACTGAATTTTCACTTTCATTAATTAACGTAATATTTACAATTTAAAATTCATTTACTGTCACAATTGACTCGAACTGCTTATAATTTGTAAATCTCACACTAACAAGTAATTCGGAGAAAAAAAATTGTAAAATTTACTTTGTTACATGTTCCTTTTAGCGATTTTCTGAAACTGACATTATTCTTCATAATATGGAAACAAAAATAGTAATTATGGAACTAGCGTTTTTTAAAACTAGAAAATATTATACCGTACGTTAAAATTACTGCAAAAAGTCTACATGAAGTTACAAAGAAATACCGCAAACACGAAAAACGCGGCCGATTTTTTTTACAAACTACCGAAGACTAAAGATGACACGACTAATCATCCCTTTCTCCCTCAATGCGGAAAGTTATAGCGAGAGATTGTTAGCCCAAGGAGCCAGGCCGGAGTTAGTCCAATCAATACCGGTCCTGCTGTATTTCTGTAGCCATCTTGCTGTTTCCAGTGTGACGTCATCTGCATCTCTTCTTACCCCTTAAATGCTGTTCACACTTTGACCCCCATATTGATCATATAGTAAACTCAGATCGAGTTGACAAAAATCATGAGAACATCCGCTTTTTTCTCAGTTACTTACTGTTTTTTTTTTCTTAATTCTATTTCTCTTTTCCATATCGAGATTTTTTCCTGCCTCTGTTAGAGTGCTTGAATTATTTTTTTGATTTTCGTTTCGCCAGTAATTATTACGAACGGATTTTTTTTACACTTGCGTAGATATGGTACCTCAGTCGTGGGTAAATAACGTGATCTACGACCACTTTTTTTCTAATGTGGACGTGTCATTTTTATCATTTTTTCAAATCAAGAAACAATAATTTCCATTTTAAACATTGAAATTCCGATGCTAATGTTCTCGGCGTTATCACCTAAACAATTTCAATTTTTTTTCTGATTTTTTTTCTAGGAGTCTCAACCAAATCAATATCTTTTTGGTATTAGGACATGTCGACGCAGATTTATCACACACAAAATGAATGAGCTGAAATATGTAGTTATGTACCTCGTTGAAAAATAGTAAAATAATGTAAGTTAATAATTTTGGAAAAAAGGAAGTCGTTTCGTTGCTAAAAATGGCAAAATGAAAATTCTGAAATTATCTATGCTGTAGTTACTCTGAGAGAAAAAAATTGCCGGAAGTTAGGATAACACAATGAAATATACAAATTTTTCGTCGTAGGACGCGATGAAAGTAGGTACCTACTACTTAGATACAATAAATTTGCAAATCCCTCTCTGGAAAAAATCCTGGTACCGGCACCACTTCAAACATAAAAATGCGGTAAACTAGGTGTGAGCAGTGTAAACGTATCTTCTGTATCATTGAATAAATGTAAATACCAAATTTCAGCACTGTATTTATATGTGAGGCTAAGTGGATGTACGTGTTAAAATCGCGTGATCCGTACTTATAAATTCTCGTTATGTCATTTAATGTGATTCTTATCTTTCTCAGTTTTCCTTACTTTTTATAAACATAATACTTTCAAAATATGCGCTGCAAATATCATTTCATGTCATTAATCCTGTTGACAGTTTTTATAGATAGATATCTAATTGTAGCTAAAGCTGCCGCCACAGCTTATGTGATGAAATACGATGACAAGTGCTCTTATTACCTATTAACTTATTCGTCCATAACTCCTAAATAAGATAAATTAATTGTTTACTTTTATAACCAAACAATGCAGTCCAAAAATGAAAATAAAATGAATATCTTCTGAAGAATTGTTTTCTTGTAAAATGAAAGGAACCTCTGATTTTTAAATTTTAAATTTTATTTGTTTATAGCGAATTGCAAATCTTCAGCTCTCATGAAAGCATTTAATTTACTATTTCATGTTGTGAATTTATATACTTAGGTAGTAGGTATTAAGCCTACTCATATTTTTGCAATTTACTCTATGTTCACATAGTTACGTGCTAACTTGTAATTTAGGTTGAAATTCAAAAATTTTGATTAACAAAGTAACACGTCATGCAAATCGTGGTCATAAAAAAATTAATCACTTCGTAATTACTTCATCCTTCAATTGCTTCATAACTTCATAGGAGACCAATGAAGTTTTCGGTGAATAAATTAAAATAAAAAACTTTCAATAATTGAGAAAAACTAAATTAATTTGCATTCTATAATAAACAATAAAATGGTTCCGCAGTTGCAGCGAAATTTTTTCTGATTTTCAATTCAAATGGCATAGGAAATAAAAAATGCATATTGAACTTCTCACCTAAGTAAAAAGTAATAATTAACGAGTACGATATAAGTTTTTACTTTTTACAGATATTTAGTATTTACATAGGTATTTACTTAATTTTTAAATGTACGACTAGTACCGCTAGTGTGAGATTAGTGCAACCATTCGAATCATGAATTAATTTTTACCACCAGTCACCGACGATTTTACTATGAACTTCCACTTTCTACTTCAGTTGTTTACGTCTCTGATAAGATTATCAGTTAGTTGGCACTGGCAGAAATCGAGACAAAATTTCAACTTGAATATTTAGAAATTGAATAAAGCTTGTAAAAGTAGTTCAGTAACGGTCTAAAAACAGATTGTTCATTTCATTTTATATTCTTTTTAAGCTGCCATATTAAATTTAATTTTATGATTCGTTTTCTGATTAAAAAGTAATTGTATAAAGATGTGTGAATTGAATTGTATCATATATATATATACACAGCTACATATAAGTATATTTCCAAGGAGATCTCTTAAAAATGAACCAATTTGTATACCTGTGTTCAACTTATAAATAGTCTGAAGTGAAGAATTTTGTGGCGGTATCAATCATGGAGGGATACAGGTTTGATGATGAGACAGAAGCTGAAAAGTTTTCAGATGATCATCAAGAAGAAATTAATATCAATTATTTGGATATAGCATCGAAATTATTAAATGACCGTTTGCTACTCACAGCTTTAGAACTTCACTGTGAATTAAGCGAAGCGGGAAAAGAAATACCAAAGCTGAAAGAATTTTTTTCTAATCCTGGAAATTTTGAACAACAGAGTGTTAGGCCAGAATTGTCACCGACTATTATGAGTATGTGTTTTCTCGATTCCTTCTTTGAATTTGTTAAACGCGAAGTCATTTATACTATGCATTAATTAATTTCTTAGCGCGATGGTCGAGTCAGGCTACTCTTGATTCTTTGGATATGACTCGTTATTCCGAAGATGGTGAAAAAGTTGTTGATGACCGTGTAGCTGTGTTGGAATTTGAATTACGTAAAGCTAAGGAGACAATTAATGCATTAAGAACTAACCTTACTGTTGCCACTGGTAAATTGTAAGTTTTTATCAATTCTTTTGACGCGTTTCAACTTCATTTATTTTCCATTTATGTAGAATGCGAAACACCGACAAGTAATAAAAACTCAAAGAGTTGCATTTACGATCCAATTAAACCGCACGAAAAACGCGCTCTTAATTATCTTATAAATGAGTATCTCTTGATGCATGATTACAAACTGACATCAATTACATTTGCCGATGAAAATGAAGATCAGGTGATGATTTTTCTTTTGATGTATTTTTTTTTGCCTGCATTGTGAAATCTCATTCGATAATTGTATTAGGATTTCGAAGTGTGGGACGACGTTGGTTTGAATATACCAAAACCACCAGAATTGTTGCATTTATATAGAGATTCCATGAGAAGTAATCATATTCTGCATGCTTCGCTACAAAGCGCTTCGACGCAAACTGATTATTATTTTGAAGAGGTTGAGTTACTTGTAAGCATACTCTGAGACTTGCTAGAATTGTAATTCTTTTATTTAGTTTATGGATAAATCGAGTTTTTTTTTTCAGGTATCGCAATTAGATAAATTGAAAAACAGAATAACTGAATTGGAGGTAGAAAATAGCGAACTTTCATCTACTCTGGAAAAGTAAGAATTAGTGATAAAATGTATTTTCAATGAAAATTGATTCATAATTTTTGAATCATCACAGTATGAAATCTGATACGGATGGTTTAGAAACCATAACAACTCATTTTGCTGCTCCGACTTCAGATTCTGGATCTTTGCCCGATCATTTTATTATAGTAGATTCTAGTCAGTTGCCGCCTGTAGCTGAATCAAATAGTAATTTGGAAAATTTAAAGTAATTAAAATGATATTTTGTAATTTGAAAGTGTACATGAATAATTACCCATTCACGAAAAATTTAGTTTCACCAAAAAACCTGATACATTGGAACCAGTTTCGTCAAAGTTTATTGATTTTACGGAAACAACTGAATCAGATGAATCGATATCTCAAAGTGACGAATGGTTGAAACTTAATGAAAATGAATTGGAAAAAGATGATAATAATGATAAAAATGGTGTATTGGAAATTTTGACCGAAAGTTTAGGAAGGTAAGGGTTAAATGTCTGAATAATGATTTTGGATTTGTCAATGAATATTTAAAATTTTTAAAAATACGTAGGTATTATTAATTTTATTCTTCTTTGTATTTAGACACCATTCTGTGGCTTTTCAAAAAGAAGTTCTCAACAGATGTTGTATCGATGTTGGACAAATGCCAGGGTTTTGTTTATTAGAACAATTCGAAAATGGAGATACCTTATCCAAGTTTGTGCATATTGTGGCCGGAACAGTGCATAAAATTGTTCCAAACGTTTCAACCAAACACAGAGAGGTAAAATAATAGAACTTAAGTACAGCTTGTTTTAATTACGTTTATAATATTATGGATATTCACAAATCTGATTTTTTTTTTATTTAGGATTTAATTTTATTAATAATCTACACAGTTCTTCATCATCCATTTAGTAATATTAGAGAAAAATTGTTCCATCTGCTTTTCAATTTGAAAAATAAACCTAAAGACGACGAAAGGAAAACTATTTTAGCTAGTAAAGAATTTTATTCTTGAGAATTTCGGTGTTATTGAAAGATACATCGCTACTTGATTTGTTTTTTGTAGGTCTAATTTGGTTGGCTCGTAATGGCGATATATCTTTGATAGAAAATGAAGTATTACCGATTTGTTGGGAAGAGTTGAGTCATAAATATGTAGAAAAAAGGTTATTAGTTTCAGAATTATGTTGCGTAATTGCTCCATATTTATCGGTGAGTGGAAACGAACTAAATTTTTCTCCGTATTGACCTTGGTGCAGTATTAATTTTTTATTTTAGAGTACATCAAGAAGTTCATTATTGTTATCATTGTTGCAACAAATGTTACTTGAGGATAGAGACGATCGAGTGAAAGCTTCGGCTATTAATTCAATTTCTTTCATTATCACGTTCATTGATGACGATAACAAATACCCTCAGGTCATTATTTCCTCTTTTATTTTCAGCGTGTAAAATTTGAACTTATTTTCATTTAATGAATTTTTTGATCATAGTGTGAAGAATTATTGTTTACCGCTTTGCAAGACTCTGCTAGCAGTATAATAGAAATTACCACATTCATTTTACTACCTGTTTTAACGAAATGGGCTTTTGATATCGATAAACTACAATCTCATCTTATTCCGAGGTTGTTACGTTTATTGGAAACCCAAATCAAGGTTAATACATACGTCATATGTATTTACTTGTTGTTTTTATGAATTAATTCATTAACGGATTCAAAATTTCGTAGACAATTGCCGTCCAATATAAAGGTGATCATGGGTCTCCATTTAAAAAGAACTCTTCATGGGAAATGAAATGCATTTGGACAGTATCCGCGATCAGAAGTATTTTACCATATTTAGTTATGCATGTCACGTCAGCTCATACAGTATTACAGTCAATTCATCCTAATTTACCGCCAGCTTTACCTAGTAAACAGTTTTATCGTCATATCTATCGCTAGATCAAATTTATAACAGATTTACATTCCAATATACTTTTTTTGTTCTTTTAGGAACCGGATTTTCCGACGTTTGTCGTGGGCTGTGTAATCCTGCCATATTTTACGAAAGTAAACATAGTCTTGGCGAAATCATTCGAGCTTTCGATGCTATTGTCGAGGATGAAAATTGGCCCGAATTGGAATGGTTATTAACAAACGTGTTAGTACACCTTTTCAAGTTTTTTTTTTATTATTATTCGACGTGTATCATTGATTTTTTGATAAAATTGTTTATGTTTATAGAATTTCCAAATTGTTAGAATATTTGGTGCATGTAAATATTTCTCAAGAAGAACTAGTAAAAGCGTACATAACTTTGTTTCAATCGATTACATCTGGTTTCGGAAAAATTGCAGTTGATACAAAAGTACATATTTTTGAATATTGCATAATATTGTATGAAAATAATCATTAACTGTCAAATAAACTGACAATTTTCAAATCATAGATAAAATTTTTATTCCAAGAACATTTGAAAAATGTCGAATCAAAATTAGCAGATGTTTCGAAAGAGTTGCCTAATTTATCAATTTTACCGGTTTATTTATTTTCCGTACTGATTCCTTTGCAGGTGAGTTGAAATTTATTATGATTCATTTAATTAATTCCAGTGTATGTATTTTCGATTTATAATGCATAATTTTTATAGGAGATGGAAGATGTTCAGAGTATTTTTCGTAGATATCTATTCATGCTACCTATTTCGGGTTACCCTATCAACGTACTGGAATTTTGCGTAAAGGAATTGTGTCAAATTAACTCTGCTCAAGAATTGCTCCTTACAATTTTATGGGAAGGTAAGTTTGAAAGTGAATAAATGTCGTCGTTTTAAATATCTCAGTCGTTAAATTAATTTTTAGGAGTCGTTCATGCCAGAGAAGCTGTAAGATTGATCGTGGTAAAATTATTCTGTACCATTATTCCATTCTCTTCTGATCCTATCATCGTAAACCGCATCATGCCAGCTATTGTAACTCTCTCAAACGATGTTGATTTGTAAGTAATCGCGATCTCAATGCGTACCAATTCATGTTTTCAGCTATTTAAATAATCACTTTTATAGTAATGTAAAAACTGCAACGATACAAGTTTTCGGAACCTTAATCAAAGAAACTTCAAATAAAGAGGTATGAAGTAGTTTGAAATTACCAAAAATATTTTTTTCATCATTGATTTGATTTTTTTGACAGATTTCGGATAAATGTTGTTTCCAATTGCAAACATTCCTCGGTGAGCAGAATTTGCTCGATAATCACACAACACTGGTGCAGTTAATATTCACCTTTGGACAAATTGCATCGCATTGCGATTTCACATTCAGAGAAGATGGTAATTTGATAAATTTAAATAAAGGAATGAAAATTTTAGATATTTATTTCTTCATCTTATACTTGATTAGTTCTTGTTCCACAATTGTCAGCCTTTGCTGCATCCACTTTACAATTGACCAACCACACGAGAAAACAAGAGCTCTCAAGAGTTCTGTTAGACGCATACAGCGCTGTGATTTATTGTTCTTTTACCAAAAGCACCATCACTACTGCGCTTCTTCCTGGATTAAAGTTAGTGGACATTTTTATTTTGCGATAAATCATTTTTCAAGCTAAATGCGTTTATTTTTTCAGATGTTTGGAAACCATTTGTGCGGATTCTATGGCTCAACGTGAAACAATAGCTTCTATGATTAAAGAGGTTGAAGTTAGATCCGGGCTGTCCGAATCGTGAGTGTTATTTTATAGACATGGGAATAAAATATAGATACTTGTGAAAATTAATTTGTATTTTTTGCTTGATTTTTAGCGCAAATAGTTCTAATATATCTTCAGTCACTGTAAATGTGGGACAAGAAGTTAAGCAACGTGTTTCAAAAATATTCCAAACTCCCATTTCTAAACAAAGTAAATTTTGGAAGAAATGAGTGATATATTTTTTGTAATTTTGTGTACTTTTTGTTCTTTATTTCGCCTAGCGGTAGTATTATAAAGTATTGTTTTATGTTTATCGTTTTAGTTTTAATAGTGTTATGTATTATTTCTATGAAACATTACTTGTGTAGGTAATTACTAATTAGGTATCTAATATACGTTATGAAAATTACATATCACAATGAACCCTTGGAATTTTTGTTGGTTGTTTTTCAATTTTCGCTATAAGTTTGATATTAATTGTAATATTGGAAAGTACCTAAGTATAACAGTTTTCGGTGGAAATATTTCATTGGTATAGTGATAAATGCATATATTTGTACATGGTATTACGAAGATGTGATCTACGTATTTGTTACAATGTGTCTCTACAACTATTTTAAATGTGATTTATTAAGTGTGATTTATACCAAGTATAGATTTAATCATTGTTTAAGTTTTGATACAATTATCGTTATAGAAAAAGGCATTAAAAAATACACGTATTTTTCTAAGCAAAATGATATTCTCATTTTTATCGAGAAGCTGCTACGTTTTATCTCTGATGGAAGTAAAATATTCCGCATATTTTGTTTCATTTAAAATCAAATCTACAAAACTTTCAATTGTCAATTACGTTTCATTCTTTTATTTTTATTCTTAATTCCATAATTAAAAAATGAGTAGGCTACTGTACATATGTACTTCCTTTTGTATACAGACTACTGGGAAAAATGTAATAACCAAAAAATATGAAATAAAATGTTTCATTTCCCCATTAATTGGTGCGCTAAAAAACTTCTCTTTTTATCTGAAAAAATATGAAGAAATGGATTAGTGAAAGCTGATGAAAACACTTCTGTTCACTGGTTTAAAATCCGAAGAAAAGAAATGAGAGTTGTTAAGACTACATCAATTTGTAACTGCATATCTTCTTCCATCTGCAAGCAACCAAAATTATAAAAACTTACCTTTACACTGAACACGTGTGTTTCATAAGGATCCTTTTATACGTGGTGTGCTGCAAAGCATAGTCTTATGTGTACGTAAATGTATGTATGTGTGTTTGTTCGATGCATGTCATGTTTTTTTTTATGCATTTAAAAGTTCCGTGAACGATTAGTTTTTTTCTGGGTTTTCCATCGTTCGCCGAAAATTTTTCTAAACTTGTAGCCTGCCAACATGATTTGAATTTGAAATTTTTCTGACATCAAGTTGTAAAAATGTTTTTTTTTTCATTTCCAAGAATCGTCAAATCGTGAATCATCATTAACAGCAGTGAACCATATGTTTTCTACAACACCACAAGTTAACACAACTATATTTTTATACAACTAAGTAAATTATTATCGCAGAAAATTTCATTAGATCTAATTATCATTGAAAATATGAATAAGTTTGAAGCACGATTAAAATCGAATGTTACGAGTATTAAAGCTACCAGCTCTTAATTCTTTTTAGTACAGTAAAACTTTTGCAAGTTGGATGAATGAAGAGTGCTGTTTCAATTTTTTGAGGTTACCTCAATACTCTAGCGAATAGAAAAAATATAATTTCATAATTTAAAGCCGAGCGTTTAGAAAGAAATTTTTTTGCGAAATATTTTGACATGACTTATACCTTTCTTTGTATGAATGATTCCACACGGAAATAATTTCATGCCTGAATCAAGTTTTGAAAATTGTTTTATTGCTGCTCTCATACTCAAATGACTTTTTCAATTTTTTATCAGGTAAACGTATATTTTGGTTTATGAGGTTAAAAAAGAAGAAGACATCAACTTCAAGTACTACCAGAACATGAGGGGGAAAATTTAATTTTATTTCTTCACGAAAAAAAACTAGGGTTCCGAAAACGAAAAACAAAAACTAAGCTTTAAATATTGTTTCTTTTTTTAAACCGGTAAGAAAGTATCATGCTGGAAAATAATGTCACCTTATGTAATTCTAATGTGTACCTTTACCTTGCACGTGTGGTTAAGGTGCTTTGAAAAAATTAACAGACTATTTTCCTCGACATACGCTTTTTTACTAATTTGGTATGCGTTTTTAATGCGTAGTACGTGATGTAGTCGCTTGTAAATGCGTCTTTTCTTTTTGTGTACCATTATTTCGAACGTAGGACCCTTTCTAACAATAAACCCCTGTGTCTGTGTCTTGCCAAGAACCTTCAAGATTGCTGACTGCAGTTGTAGGCAATAAGACACAGTGCTACTTTTTACATCCAGACGACGTAAAATAGTTATCAGTGTACTGTTGTTAGAGGTTAAAACTGAAACGGTCACGTCGTTTACGCGGCTTTGCTATGTGATTTGTTTATCTATTACGAATAACTATCGTAGCGGTTGTAGGTTTTTATTATCAATTCAAATAATTCTTCATCTCGCCGGTTTTTTTTGTTTTAGTTTTAATTCGAACGTTTTGAAAGTTACAGTTCGTTTTGATTGTGGTTCATGGTGAATTTTTATATTTATCGCTGTAAACTTTTACGTGACCAATAAGGATACCGTCAATTTTTATCGGTAAGTGACCATGAAGCTATGATCGTGATGTTTGAAATTTTTTCATTACCTACCTACAAACTTGTTTTATATTTTTATTTTAAGCTCTTGCGAAATTCAACATGAAATCAATTTTTGTTCCCATTCTTTTATTTTATTTTTTTGGTAAATTTTACACTTCCCTTCACCTCTTATTAAAGAGAAGTTAATTCCTTGAAAATAATGCTACTTTGAAGATCAATTTTAGGTTTACCTACTTCACAACACTATGGAATTTTTCTTGGAGGTAGTTATCGATGTTCAATCGCGTTAACTTACTAATTTATATTCGTGATAATGAGAAGTGCTACTGCGTGTTCTTCATGAAATTTTATTCGAAAAATTTACCAATGTATACGAAAAAAATCATTTGTTAGGTAGTTACAAGTTTGTAGGTAATTCATCCCTATACCTACTTGAGTGCCTATTGTCTACCTGATATAACTATGGTGATCAGTTTGTTCAATCAAAGCAACCAATTGGTTTAATTAGTGAACATCTATGTTCTCCTTTTGTTTTTCTTGAGGTGCATATTACCTGTTTGTTTACTCTTACAGCATTCAAGTTAAATAACCAGAAATCACACGATTTTGGTAACCACTTGTACAACGGAAGACGATAAATTTTGTTTAAATAATTTATCTTGTGTCTGGTTTTCAGGTGTGCAATAGAAAGATGACAAGAATAAGTAATCCGAATAGAAAATCGGATAAAAAAACGAGCGACGGATGAGCCATTGTTGACTAAAAAAAAGTGTTAAAGGTGTCACGTGACTGGCTTGATAATTTTGTTACAAAAAAACTACACCTTTGCGGAAGATAGTTACTCTGTATTTTTGTTATAAAAGAAAAATTGTTCATAATGGATGCCATCGGTGAGTGTAATCGTTTTAGTTGCATGGTTATTAAAATGAAGAGTAATCGTATATGTAAATTTAATATTGATACACTTACAGCGTGTTAAATTCCTTTTATCATAATTCTACTAAATTAAATCGGCGTCTTCTCTCGGTGATCAAAAGGCTACAACTTACGAGATATTATTTCCTGCATTATTGTTGATTAAGCTGATTTATACCAATTAAGATCGTACTTAGTTGAATTATTTCTCCTTTGTTTCGACTACGAAAGTGAAATTTTCTCTACCGTTGTTGGTTTCAAGTGTGAGCGTGAATACTTGTATGCGAGAGTTTGAATTTCAGACCACCGTTTCCAATTTCAAAGAATGACCTGCTGCTTTGTCGGTACGAAC
The DNA here is from genome assembly GCA_003261595.1 of Maconellicoccus hirsutus. NCBI lineage: Eukaryota > Metazoa > Arthropoda > Insecta > Hemiptera > Pseudococcidae > Maconellicoccus > Maconellicoccus hirsutus. The sequence goes on from QBDW01005044.1 coordinate 93,604, forward strand.
GTGTACAAAACTATCCTTCCAACTGTTAACTACGTTTTGTAGTTTAGGTACTAAAAGAAACCACCACCTTTGTAGGCGTAAGAGGTTACCCAAATAATGGAGGGATTTAAGTCATTCATGCCCAGCATAGTGAAGGATTCTCCTATGTGGAAAAAATGTTGGGATATTTTTACTAGAACCGTAAATGTATTGTACACATATTGTTTATAAATGTAAACGTTATTTTGGCTATTTTCCTTTTTATAGATAGGTACATAACATACCTACTTAGTGGGTTTTGAAATAAATTAGGTATTTTTAGATTTAGGCGAAATCGTTATTGGAATTACAACACATTGTGATATTATGTACTTTTAGTTTCTTTTCTGGATCGAATTTTTCGTATCTGTTTATTGTAATGCGTTGGTTTGCATTCAAGCTCAAGTAGCGATTTGACGGAGTAAATAATTACCTAATGCTTCTGAGATTAATTTCTTTATTGCGAATAATTTTATCTCGTAAATATTACAATTATAGATATCTAACACCTTGCATATTTTTCCAGATAATCCGTCTTATTTTTCTTTACCGTCTGAAACTCATAGAAAATCTAAAGCCAATTTTCTACGTAAATGGAGCGAAAGTAGAAATAGTGCGACGTTACCTGTCAATCCGGTTACAAAAAAAAACTCGTCATCTGGTCTCAGACGTAATTTCAGATCGTTACTGAGAGCTAACAGCGAAGATGCTCATCTCCTAGCTCAAGGCAAACCACGACCTAGCGATTTGGCACCCTCGATATATTTAACTAGAAATCAAAGACACCGCAGTTTTGGTAACGTTATCAGTTCTGATGATTTACTCCATCAAGACATGGTTCATTGCGGGGGTGTTAGTAATGACGATGGCGATGTATTTTTACCCGATAAAACAAACGCACAGTATTATAACGTATCGACGTTACCAACAAATAAGATGACTGCAGGGAGAAGAAGACATTCAATAGCTTCATTTTTGAATCGAGATCGAAGCTTTAATTCGGGTAATGAAGATAATCGTCCTAAGGAGTCATTGATTAGCAAAAAATTTATACGGAAAAATATCGAAAAAGGTAAGTCAATTTATGTGAATGCTAATTTAGGTGTTAAACTTTATCAGACCTACCTACCTACCTACCTACCTACCTACATATGTGTGCATATAACTTGTTCTTTTGACATGAAGCATTTTTGAACCTATACCTACTATATACACTTCACCCATTTACCGTGTAGCCTACATGAAACTTTCAAGGGAATTCAAAAAAGTCGAGCGATATTAACAATTTAACTACCTATTTACCTATATCACCTAGATATTATTATTTCGCCAAAATCAAACTTTCGAATATGTAGATGTAAAGTAATAATGCATAATGAAGAGAGTATTAACCTCAGAATTGAATTAAAATCTCCTTGAAAGCGAATTGGAATAAACAAAGTTTTATAGAAGTTTAAAGAATATTGAAGTATGCAACAGGAAGTCCAGTTCATTTGGTATATCAAAAATACATACGAAGATGAAAAAATATGGATGTTTAACCCGAACATAGACATGAAATGGGTAAATTCGACAGGAAGTTTACTTAGAATGATTTTGTTTCATTGAAAAAAAAAATCGATAAATCGTTTTATGGGATGAGAACTTTTCAAACATTTCTCTAGGCACGTGCCGTTTATTCCCATTTCTTGCAAGAGAAAAACGTGTTTCTTGAATTGTTGATGGAAGTGTGACACGCTCCGCTGATGATTTCAAACTTTTTTTTCTGCTAAAAATTGTAAATAACTAATGAGGTACCTATAATGAAGTCTTTAGCAATGTTATTAGGTAATGATAACCATTGAAATCAATCAGTTATTATATCTCTGTTGGCATTCGACGTGTTTCGAATTTCGTATTTTTTTGCGATCTATTTCAGTTATGTAATTAAATTGACAAATACGTCGCCTTGATATGGCTTTTTGATAAAGAATAAGTATCTACTCAGTAAAGGAATAAAAGTAAAACATTTACATCAAATCATTTCATGCGCTCAGCTGAAGCGAAAATCGGACTTGAACCATACTTGTTGGTTCTTGGTTGTAATAAGGCTTAACAAAGCGCTTCATTACTGCCATAACTGCACCCAAGCATCTGTTTTCAATGTAATGGGTTCAATTCGACCGTTTAACGTAGACGTCTAGTTGAATCCGTTGTGCTAAATTTTGTCGCAAATATAAAATAATATGGAATACGCCTACGAGTACTAATAAAAAACGTCAGGAGGTCTGTAGAAGTTCGTCATTGCTGTAGAACCAATCACGTGCTTATTTCCAGTACTTTTTTATTATGACTAAGGCGGTGTGCTTTCTTTACGATGTTTATTTTTGAATTTTATATACGAAGAATAGAAAACTGTATGTGTTACTATCATTAACTCATTGTTATGACGTGCGGCTCTTGAACGTTAAATTTTTTCACATTATTAACTTCAAAAAATATACTTGATTGCATTACTTTAGGCATGCTGCTTAGGCAATATGTGGTAACCGCTCAAGTAGGTATCTATTTTTTAGATACCTATCTATTCTATTGTAATTTAATGTGAAAATCTGAGGAAGTTGTAGGTACTTATTTGTAGCTATTTTTAATCTGATTTCAATGACAATTTGAAGGAGGGAGGGTGGCTTGGGTAATAATAACCTCAAGCGATTTTTTTAAAGGAGTTTTCAATAATTTTACAACAAATGGTATTTGAAAAACCCACCAAAAGTGATGAAAATTGCAAGCTTTCATGATGAAATGTGTATTTTTTTGTTCAATTCCCATTAAATAAAAAATATGTTTACTTCTACGTGATTTTTATATGATTTACTTGTACCTATTAAATCAGTTCAGACTTCTTCCATTATTTCAAATCGACAACTACGCTTTGTTCAATTTCCTACACGAGCCCGATAAATAATAAATTACCTCCGTGACTTTATGAAAAAAAAAATGAAACAAGACATTTACATGCAACTTTGTATGCTATAAACAGTAATTTTTAAATGCCAGCTAACATGCGTTATGATTAACTGCTTTTTGAACTCAACTCAAACGGAAGTCTCCCTGGACCTGCGACTTACTCGTTAAAGAAATGTTCCGGACAAGTTTAGCTAGCTTTGTTCACGTTTTTCTTATAAGTAATTTAGTATCATACCACATAATTTTGCTTGTGAAGTTTGTGATTTTTTTGTATGTAGTATGTCAAAATTGAACATCCTAACACGACTAATAATTAATAAAATGAATCCCTTTTTGTTCATCTATCAGACTCATTAACCAATTTTATTTGGTACGTGTAGCGTTTCGTTTATTCGTAATTTAGGTACACCAAGTTAATTTAGGTACATTCCTTATTTGCTATTGAACGATAAAATTTCTTTAATTATCATTTCCAGCCCTTGTTATCTACATAAACATACGATGCTTTGAATTTATTTTTTTCTATCAAAAACCTTAACAACTCGTGAATGTTATCACTTTTGGTATGCTCTCGGCTAATTACGATTAGTATTGATTACTCTAAGTAGTGAAATTACTATAGGAGTTTGTTCTTTAGATAAACGACCGATAATAAGTTAATACCATTGAGCGTAATGAAATGCGCGAAGTGTTGTACTCAGAACCCACTATTCCGTAGATTCGTTGATCTTTTGTTTACAAATTCAAATCTTCACCTTTATTTTCCTGTATTGTGTATCCTATATTAGGATATGGAAGCGTTCAAGAGTTGAATTTTCATGACGATTAATTGATGGCATAGGGATGCTCGTAATTCAATATGTTTGTCGCGTTGAATAATAAAACATCAACGAAAACTTTATCGTCTGCGAAACTATTAACATGCTATATAGAACCGTATAGTAATCTCAGCTTATGTGCAAGTGCATTGATTAGTATAATACTTTCGAAGAGCGAGTCGTGTGTTGAGTGCCATTAAGTTAAATTTCAATCATATTATTTAACGCGTGTGAACCTTGAAATTTACGATTTTCGGCGTTATGTGATTTTCGTTGCATGAATTTTTTCACCGATGTCGTCCATTTTATTGTTTAAATTGAAATAAATTATACATTTTTCATTATTCGGTAAGTTCAGAATGCATAGTTTTTTGTTTGCTTGATCTTTCGTGAAATCTTCGTTGATCTCATCACTTGATTGCAGTTTTTTGTAGATTTTTTATTCATTTATTTACCTTTTTTTGGTTACCTATTCAGTGATACATGATGAATTCTGATTTGAAATAATTTTTATGAGTACCTAGTTGAAGAGAATTAAGATTTGTAATTGCGGTTATCATTGTTATAAGTTTTTTTTTCAAAAAAAAGGATTGATTGATGATTGATAATGAATGTAGAGTGGGAAGAGGTATCTGTACCTATCACATTATATTTCGTACGTTAAATCAAATGCCTAATTAAAGCTGTTAAAATCAGCAGATTATTGCTTCATTGTTTACCTGAAGCTTTTGAAAATCAAGTAAAACTTTTCAATTTCAAGATGAGAACGATTAACCATGTAAATCGTGTTTTTTATAATTTACAAAACGACTATATTTTGAAATAAATTCTATGTGGGAATTTTTTAAAACGCTTGCATGTTTAAAATTCTCACGCACAAAATATTTGATTCCATTTGTTTATGTATTATATTAAATTGTTGATTAAGAGTTAGAGTGTCGTGTGGATAGTATGAAGAGCGCTTTTAATTTTTGGAATTTTTTTCTTATCAAGTACACAAGTAACGAATACCTACGTAGGAAAACGAAAACGTGAAGTCTTCTAAAAAATATCTCGGTTAAGAATTTAAAAATCAGATTAATTTTCGTTTATTTATTTATACATTTTATTTCGGTAAAGAGGAAATATAGGTATATTACATATGTTACTCAAATGTCAAATGTGATGATTAGTGATAAGGGCATTTAACAGAGTTCGTTACGGATGTCATTAGATTTGAAGAACGTTAATTATTTTTGAGAATTTGTGTACATACTTTATATGCAGTGATATTCTTGTTAATTGTTCATTTTCAATTTGAATTCTATCGTTATTGAAGTATTTTAGAGAAACCAAAAACATTTCAAAATTCAAATTTACCTTGTTCAAAATTTTCTTATGGTACAATACCTTGTTTTTTCCTTACCAAACTCATTTCCTCTATTTATTTTAATCTCGAGAAAGTACTATCATTGTACGAAGTTCAACAGGTCAATGATTTTATCCAAGAATTCATAGTCTTATTTGATTTAAACCATTATTATTATATCATTTCGATAAGATACGTTGTATTTTGAAAAACGCGTGAAAATTCAGCGATAAATCTCGTCGTTAAACTTGGAAAAAAAAAAACCTCATCGCAACATCCAATCAACGAGCTCCCTTCCACGAAAGCACTCCGTTGACAAATTTCTCTAAAAATTTGTTCATACCAGGTATAAATTATGTAATGAAACCATTCCATCGACGAATTTACAATATTATACAATATCGCCTGGTGTTCCTTGACTGCTGCTACCAGTCGTCTGACGATGGTTCAATCCTGTTTTATACACAGTGACGTTAAAACTCGCCGCTTGGCCACGGTACTACGAACTGGCTTAAAATACGAATCAATATTTACAAGTGATTAAGCGTGTGTGTCGCGAAACATGTGTATTACTATTATGGTATTGTCTTTGATCATCTTCTTCAAAAATCGTATAATGGTGCCGTTTCGATTGCTCCGCAAAATCAACGCGATTTCGTGCGATATGTGAGAAAGAGGCGAGATATTTTCGAAATTTTTCGGCCTGATGACTGCTCGGGAGGTATGTAACTGGGTCAGGTTAGTTTGGATTCATTTTATTTAACGTGCGCTTGTATGCAGGTAGAAATTGAATGCAGTTCGTATGGTGTCTTGTTTAATGGTTAAGGGGTATTTATTTTGTGATAAGGTATTTTTAAGATATTTTTACCATTTAGAGAGTTCGAGCGGAAATTTCACTAGATTGATGGTGGTGGTATCGTGAAAAGTATACCTTTAGTTTTGATTTTAGTGAACGAATTTCCGGATGTATGGAATATAAACGCTGAATACTATTTATTCTGCATTCAAACAAGTTCCTTTTTTTCCTTTTTTTTTTTAACGAGAACTTCCGAAGAAATACGAATAAGTATACGCGAATATTTTAAAAACGCAATTGTACGTAAATGAAATAAAATAAGTATAAGTATTAAGTATCATCATACCCTCGATGAAATAATGATAATTCAGCGCTTTCTACAAATGCACTCATAGGTAGTTACTTGTATCTGTTATATCAATTGTCAAGGAGAGCTTCTATTCATGGAGTTAACATTTTCAACGTTAAATTACAGTAATTTCTGAAGAAATAGTAAGTTATTTGTCGCGAAAAATTACGTGCCGATGACCTACTTCGGTTTTTAATTATTCGATTTTTTTGAAAAGTTGTTTTTAAATTTAATCATACCTATCTCATTGTAAACATGTACGTATCGTGCAAGTTGCACGATTTCGCGATTTCATAATTGCGAATCGTAAATCTACGACTAGGTACCTACATAAAAAAGGAATCTGAAAGTGCATTTTTTAGTATTTTTCAAGAAGTAAACTATCCATAACACTTTTTTTTTTGTAAAATAATCGTATGAAAAAATTATTTGTTAGAGCCTTCCAGCGAAGTAGACCAAAACAGGTAGAGGTACAGATGATGTACATATTAAAGGGAAAAGAGATACTGTAGGTTCATTTTACGTAGGTATTTCCAAAAACGAACATGATACTTGGATGATTCTTCTATAAAGGAAAAAAAGCTTGAGTAATGAATAAATATTTCAGTGAAATGTACACACATAAGTTATTATTGAATGTTTAATGAAAATTTTATTAGTAATGTTAGCGATTGCTTTTTTCTTGTTCAATATTCTGATAATTTTATGCTTTCATGTACTGATACTGAACCACTGAAAAAATAATGTGTAGGTAAGATAGATAGGATACCTACCTACCGAGTGTTTATTTGAAAGCCTGCCAGTCAGGGATGCAACATCAGAAAAAAAAAGTCATCATGGCACTGTGCAAAATCTTAAATTAAGTTTATAAAAATATTAAAAAATTTTGATCAGCAAAATTTCGTCAAAAAATTAATTATATGATTTTGTACTTTATCCCATTATGACTTTTTCCGATTTTTTAGAAATGTTTGTACGACTGCTTTGACAGGGTTTCAAATAAACATCCGGTATATCTTGTTATCAATTTGATCTATTTTTGCGATGATGTATAAATCTTGACGACGTTGCTAAAGTTCATTAAAAGTTGTAGCCTTTTGGATATTAGATTTGCACATTAGAATAAAAAAAGTATATGTACCCAATGTAATTTCTACGAAAAAACGGCATTAAAAAATTGAAGAATAATTATTTGAAATTACCGAAAAATAAAATCTATCATAATCGAACCTACTGTTACTTATTTTCACCGAATGAAGTTGAAATTTATTTTTCGTTAATCAACAGATCTCCATGAAATTTTTTTCTAAATTCTTAGTTCTTTCTTCGTGTTTCTACAGAAATATTCAAAGTATGACGATGACGAATAAATTCTTTGTAAAAGTGCTCCACAAATAATCACAATGCCAGGAAATAAGTAAACGTGTAGGTTAAATATTCTGTTAAAATTATATCATTTATTGCGTGCAGATAAAGTACATCATGAGTAATTTATTCATGGAATAATGTAAATAGCGAAAAACCACGTAAGTTATCATATGATAAAAAATGACTGTTTTTCGAACCATTCTCTGGGTAGTGGTACCTCTTGTATGAGGGTTAAATTTTTTTATCAAGTGTTATTTATTTGTAATTTTTTGAAGTGCGTGTTTCAATGTAGGTATGCACTATGTACTATTTACGTACATATATTTATGTACTTCGTATATTTCAATTTCCGTCAAATTAATTTCACGAAGATTACGAATTTTATCCTTAAAATAAGCGATGTTACGAATGATTACGTGTGTGTAGCTAAGAGCTAGTGAACGATTAAAATTCGCATTTCACTTACGTTGTACATGTGGATGTTGCGTATTACTGATTATAATGAGCGATATAAACACTACCAAAAAAATTCCAAACCAGTTTCTTTAAAGTGAATCGATTCGTGCAAATGTAGGAAGTTCGTATGTTTAGGTCATTGGCGGATTAGAAAAAAAAATGAAAGTACGAAAACAGGATTGAGTATTATTACTGTTTCATGCGAAGGAAATGGTTTTAAGTGCGAGCGTATAACGTACATCTTGTTCGATGTTTAGTCCATTTTTAATTTTTGATTTCGCCGTTAAGTTTATAATGGTATATTTGAAATTCATTAACGTGATCGGCTATTTTATACTGTTTATTTCCTCCGCATTACTTATCACCAAAGGAAATAAGCTTTGCATATCATTACCGCCATGCCGGATGTAAGTCGCGTGCGATTGTCAACACTTCCATATCTCGCACAGCGATAAATCATAATATTTTTACGTTGCAAAGGAAGTACGATATTATTTAACCAGTGCAACAATGTCAGAAATAAGTTTTCCGATGCTTTTCGAATAACAATCATCGAATGAGTTCTGTTCAACGTTCATTCTGCGCTATTAACTTTGATTTTTTCACACGACAATTGCTCGCGCACGTTTTGTTTTCCGAAAAGAAAACGAGATTATATTGTGAAATTATTTTTGCCTTTTAGTGGGTAAAATGGAAGAGGAGTTGGATATATTGTTGGTATCATGCGGCGATGGTGAAACATCCGTGCAGTGGGTTAATTATCTGATATCCTGTTTCCAGCAGATTTCTAAAGAAAGGAATAAACCATCTTTCAAGTGCGTATTTTTTATTTCCGATTTGAAAAATTGTACGCTTGTGTTTAAATATGTCGAAAAGAAGTACCTAATCGCGAGATGATCTTTGAACGTTGAAATCTTTAGATAGGCGCCAATTGACGTAAATGTTTCGTTTCACTGTGTAGATTACAAAGCATTAAAATAGAAGACATAGTGATACCTCTTATTGGAAATGAACCAATGGAAAAATATCCAGAAGCCAGATTGCAAATTGTTATTATATGTCCGTTATTTTTGCAAAAAATTCAAGCCATTCCTGATAATGATACTTCACTGGGAAAATTATTTAGACCAGAGAAGGTAGTAGCGTTGATGTTGGGCGCGCAAGAACGTTTGGAAAATGATCACATAAGAGCAGGTAAAAATACGACTTTGTATCCGATTTACGCCTACCAGTGAAATTTTCAAGTCGATGGTCATGTTTGGTCATTCTTTTTGCAAACACTCACATCTCACGTCTGACGTTATTGACGTCAAAAATTCAAATGATTAAAACAAGTCGTGTAATATTTCTCTACATACACGAACAATAATAATGAAGAGGTTTTGCACAATCGAAGTCTAGCTATTTCTGGGTTACTGAGGAAGAATTTAATTGGCGTGATTCAATGTTCGGAATTTATATACTCGATAATATCGATACGTACTCGTAGAATTGAGCATTCTGGCGTCAGGCGCTTCGCATAATACGAAGGTGGCTATGAGTACCTAAATATGCGATACGTACCTATCAATCGTACGAACGACGAGTAGAATTATAAATTTTCAACGCGAAATTCGTTGTTTTTCTTCTTTCACACCGCGAAAAACTTGAAATAAATTTTATTGCGGTGACGTTCACGAATATGGTTTTCCAGTTATTCCCAAATACGAACAATGGCGTAAAATGACCGTTAAAGATATGGATAGAACTTCCGTCGAAGATTTTCTTGGCGTGGCGATGGATATATTGAGTAAATCGTGGCAAATACAAGAAGCGCTTAATGCCGAGCAGCAGCTGAACTATTTTTCGATTATTCCGAAAAAAGTGAAAGTGGTAAGTGAAGAAAAAATGGTCAAATATTGTATGTATATATACTCTAAATTCCACGAATATTCACTTTTTTTTCTCGATAACGCGATGAGTAGACAAACCAAATGATTTTTTTTTACCTTGTATTTTTATAAAACATTTTCTATTTAAAGCTTGTTTTTATATTTTAGGGTCAGAATAAATTAATCATACTGTTAACCGAGCCCTTATCGTGTACAGATGAAATAAAAATATTTATCGACAAAAGCGGACAACGGACAGAAGTTGGAATGATCAAAAAGAGAAACCCGTTTACGATACAATTCACGATGCCAAGTTTGTACTTTTTTTCTTTCATGCTTCGGGTATAGATTCAGAAATAATCACGAAAAGTGGCGCTTTGATCGAAATTAATTAAAGTAATCACGTAAACGACCTCGTGTAAAAGATTCACCGAGTAAAACCGAGATTACGACTTAACAATATTTTACGTTATGTAATAAAATTTCTCAATGTAGCCAGTTTTTCCTGAATATTACAAGATGAAACAGTTTCATTGTCTGTTATGTAGAAATATTTGCCTATCAGATACAAAAGAAGGAGAAATTAATTCACGATTTTTGTTTCCAGGCAGCTACCTTCAAGTTTCATTGTTGGTGAATGTGTGTGTGGAAAAAAATGGCAGATCTTTGGGCAGAAGAACGGTTAAATGTGAAAGCAAAATGAGGGAATTAGATCAAATGCTGCGTTCGATGGATAATCCAATTCAATTCATGTGTCAGGTAGTTTTATTCGAAAATATTGATAAAAAGATCCAAGATGAGCTAAGCCATGTTCCACCAAACATGTAAAATCTACATAACATTTTAAGAAGGGACTACGGGTATAGTGGGTTGCATAACCAATCTTTGTAGGAAAAGGCACAAAAATCCCTGTAAAAAATTGTACTATTTGATCGACAACAACTGAAGTTGTGGGATCAATTCTGCGCGCGTCGAAAAGATGCAAGGGAGCGTAGCGTGACGTCAGCGTTACGCATAACGTTACGCTTTTTTCAGTTTGGGTGCCAGTGATAAAGTTCTCACTTCAAAAAAAATAATAAATTTTTTCAATTAAAAAACTTGTTTTTTTCAGAGCTTTGGTTTAAATGTAAACGATCGAGAACAATTAGATGCTTTCTTATGTAACGTATTTCAAAAAAATTATCCACCAAATTTCAACTTACTAAATCCATCTACACCGTTGAATAAAACTGGTACTAGTAAGTGTTGCATTGATGTTATAAAGATGTTACAATGTTATGTTCATTATCAGCCAAAGAAAATTAATTTTTTTCACTTTAATTTACAAAGGCAACGAAGAATTTCCAACACTATTGCATTTTACCGCTAAATATGGTTTGGAGAAGTTATCGTGGTTGTTGATGGAGAGTCCGGGCGGTGATTACGCTTGCCAGATTCGTAACTGTTCGCATTTAACTCCTGCTGAAATAGCAGAACGAGCAAATCATTCGAAATTATCAAACGTATTGAAAGGCTATCTGGTATTGAATTATCCTGTAGAGATTTTTCTTCAGCATCAACAACTCACTTAAATTCAAAATTTTTATTTTCAGCAAATGACTGAATTATCAAGTGTTTATCATTATTTGAAAGGATTTACCGAGAAAGAAAAAAGTCAGTATTTTTTTAATCAACCGTACATAGTTTGAGTATCGGTGTTTGTATTATATTGTAATTTTTAATTTCATTAAATTTTATACCAGGTTTACCAGAAAATAATTATATTTTACCTAGACCACTTGATGACACATATCTTATACCACCAGCGGCTCGACCTGTTGAACCATTTGCTATTCCCATACCAGTCAGTGATTCTTGTAATTCTCCTTCTGTCCCATGTTACATGAATTTTAAACCTGCTAATCTTCCTATTCCGATCAATTCTCCTACCTCGCCATCTTGCGGGGCCGGATTCTCTGCCATTGCTATGGAAAATTATGAAATTCCTAGAAACGGACGACCATGCACTCCATGTACACCTACAACCCCTGGCTCTCCGATTGAAAAAAAATTCGAAGGTTATTTAGAAATGAATTCAACCGGTAGGACATTTTTGTTACGTACCATTTTGAAGAGATTTTTTAATTTTTATTATTCAATACTTTTTATCAGGTAATGAACCGTCTAATTTCGGCTCTATGAGTAGTTTCAACACTAATGGAGATTTTCCCGAACATTTTGGCAGTTTTAATAAATTAGACAGATGCGAAGGGATTTCCTCACCTACTGAAAGTCATGCTTCGTCTTCAAAATATGGCAAGTTCGAAAAAATATTGATATAAATTATTATCGATTTGTAATATTAAATCGTAAAATCGATTTTTATTATTTCATTAGGTAGTGCTAATCACCTATCAAGTCGGGAAAAACTGTCTCCTGAGGACGAATTATTAGAAATAATTACAGATTTCAAAAATGAAGTTTTCACTATTGCCGAAGTCGAAGCTTTGGTTGAAAGTTGGCAAAATCGAAATGATGTTCAACAGTCATTCAGAGATAGACAAGTAAGATTGATGAGTTTGAAATTTCCATACTTGATAATAGTTTTTCTTTTATAAGCAATTCAAAAATGATGGGGTTAGGTAAAAACTGATTTATTGCAAAAATAATTTACAAGTTACAATATTATTCATCGCTGCATATTGCCAATATTTTTTTTACTAAAACATCACTGTCATCGTTTATTTTATCATCGATGCATAGTGTTACTTAAATTAAGTTGAGATAGGTACGTTTCGAAATGAACTCCATTTTAATTTTACCTTAAATCGGAATTAATTGATTATGTTATAAGAATTCTATTAAGCAGTCACCAAGTCAAAACGTGAATTAATTGCGTATCAAGCGTAACTGATGAACATTTTAAAAAATAGCTAAGAATAATAGCAGAAATAGATTGACCAACTATTATTACTATGGCAGCGAGTTGTAGCGTAACAAACTTTTTAAAAAGATCCATTGTCGTGCGTCGTTTTGGTGATTCTTTTCTTTTGTGATTATTGTAATTTCGATTTGCTTGATCGAATAAAAACTTTTATACGCTTGCGTTTTTTAAAGGCTTTGAAGAAAAGCAGACAAAAAGTAGATAAGAAAATTTCGCGCCATCAAATTTTTCCGATCATTGATTTATCAGTTTTGTTTTTCAGGAAAAATTAATCAAAATGAGAGAAGAGTATGATAGAATACAGCGTAAAATGAGAGAGCAAATGAAACGATCTACACCTTTTGAAAGAATTCGTAAATTTTTTAGCCGAAAAAAATCAAAAAGTAAATAACGGACGTGTAAAATTTTTTTATGAAAAATGTTCATTATTAAAGCTTTTTATTTTTCTGTGTAGGTTTTGATAATAGTGAAAAATGTAGTATTACTTCTGATTCATTTACTGGTACTTCAAAAAGACCTGGAAGTAATATAAGTTTGCAGAGTTCATCATCTAGTATGTAACACAACAAATTTTATTGTTGATTATTTGTTCAAGAAAAATAATCCTTGGAATAATTTTCGTATAGGTGCATCATCTCGTACTAATAGTTTAAGTAACGGAAGTGCAGGAACTATGGAAAATGCCCCAAAACAACTTGACCGAAGCAAATTGTCATTAGAGGTAAGCGTTAAAAGTTATTTTTGTGATAAATGTTGGCAGAAAGAATTACAATCAAGTTTTCCATTAAAACAGAAATTGAATACAAAAAAGAAGAGCTACAATAATTACGTAGAAATACCAACCCCTTCGCAATGTACAGATACCGATGCCTCCGATTATGTTCAACCCGATTGCGTTGTATGCAAAACACGTAACCGCTTGAGTAGCTCTAGCAGTTTTGCCGTCAGTGATACCATCCACGAATGCGTTGAAAACGATAACGTGGAAATGTGTTCAAATGAAAATATCACGTCAGAAAATCAAAATCAACGGCAAACTTATCATTTCAATGATTCTTCGAACATAGCGAAAGTACAAGATAAACATCGAACGTACTCGCTTCGACTGCGATCGAAGAAAAAAATGAAGAAAATCAAGAATAAAGTGAAAAGCGCAGAAAATCTGATTTCTGATGGTGATCGCAAAAACATCGATGGTACTGAAATTTCCGTTCAAGAATTGCGAAATGAAAACAAAACTGCTATAAATTCGGGAAATTCCGAAGCTACGGATCAAAGCGACGTGTTGTCGACCTGCGAAACTTTATGTGCTCAAGCTATGAAATGTATAGCAGTTGTAGCTAGTAATGAGTCACAAACAGAAGTATCGCCAAATATTACATTTCAATTTGACAAAATGCTTCAAACCGCTGGAAGTTCAACGCAATCTGAATGCGGAAGTGTTGATTCCAGGCAAAACTCTTCTTTAGATTTATCTTCTCTATCGCTGAATTCAAATTGCACTGTTGATGAAAATGGAGAAATTAAGTGTTCTTTGGAATTGAAAATTACCGAAGAGGATGAAATTGAATCAGAAGCTGCTCCTCCTGTTCCTCCTGAGATTCAACGCGTAAACATTTGTACATTACCCGAATACGCAAACGTAAATATTCAAAATTCACCATCCTTACCACGTCGGTGTAAATATACCATCGTTTCGTCGTGAATTACATACTTAACTATTACCCATACCTACTACTTACTTGATATAATTTTGTATTTTTAATATTTATGAAAAATTGTAAATGAAGAAATATACTACATCTTTGAAATTTTAACATTTTTTTAATGGTTATTTTCAAAATCTTCATATTCTGATATTTGATGAAAGGTAGGTAAATTAGAACAAAAATATATTGAAATGAAATTACCATGAAATTTGATAAATAAATATGTAGGTAGGTAGGTACTTACTACTTACTTTCTTCTGCGTACAGTCCGAAGTAAGTTATTATTTCAGAAATAAAATTTAACTGTTGGTATCCATCTGTTAAGCTGAAAATTTTGATACATAGTTGTAAGTACCTACTTATAATTCCACAATAAGTAAAGCAAGTACTCGTATGTATTAAAATCCGTATATTAAGTAGTTTCAACCATCAACATACGTACAATGTACATTTTTTTCCAAATCAAAAATCGAAAGGAGATCAAAAGAACGTTTCCATCAGCTGATCTCTAATTGGAAAAAAATGATAATAATAATTCCTTGCAAACTCCTAATACAATCTATAAGCATAAAAAATATAAAGGAGCAGCTTAATTGCAAAATAATTTTTATTCCTCGGACGTCCACATTTATGCTGTGTGCATTACTATCCTACTTTCTTGATTAGCAGTTAATTCATCATTTTTATTTAATTAAGAAAAATTACATCAATAGGATATAATACGTTAAATATTTATTTCTACATCACAAATATCACGCGGAAGTAACATTGCCATTTTCCTTAATTTGTCCTGCGTTTTGCGATATTTTACCGTATCATTTCATCTTTGCATCGGCCGTTCACGTAACTATTTCTCTTTACTCAAGATATTTTCTTTCGATCAACTCCAATAAATTATTTAATCACATTTACGAAGGATAAAATGATCTCTTTTCAAAACATTGCTTATACTTCCCTATAAATCACATTTTCATGCTAAAATTTTCATATCCTCCCCTTCCTTTTTTTTTGAAAACGATCAAAGGAGCAATGAGTCACTGTTTTTTATTAAGTTTATAGACAATATTTTACATACAATAAAAATAAAAACGAATAGATAGATTCCATTTACATTTTTGAACATTTTTTTTTACCTGCTACCTACACATCTGCAATCATCGTAAGAAAAACAACAGACTTCAAAGAATTCATTGTTGGAAATACGTTGAACGATGTGAAATTCTGTTTGGGGAGTTACTTATATCCGTAGTGAACTCTTTCAAGGTCGGCTGGTTTATTCTGTATTAAATATTTCATTATAAAATCGTTGCTCTCATGCACTCGTTCTTTTACATTTTGAAAATTAAATAAAAAATAACTGTTTATGTAATGATTGAACGATTAGATCTACAACTGCAAGTCTTCATTTTCTTTTCTTCGTTTTTTCCTATTGGATTTCTTAATCATGTTTTGAGAAATACATGATTAATTTAAATATTTCACGTTATCGGTTACCACTACGTAAGTATGCATTTGCGGCTAATTTAGCAATTTCACTTTTATGAGTCATCTTTTTGAAAATGTGAAGCACCCGGTATATTCGCTCAATACGTCATTTTAGTTTACGTTGTTATCACAGTCATTTCTCCGTCATTTATAATATTTCATGCACGTAATCTTCATAAAAAATAAATGTGCCCGTGAAAGAATGAATTTCTCCATACTTCGAGGCGCATATGCGTAAATTACGAACATGAGCAAATATGTATCTGCCTGTAAGTGAATACGATTCAAAAATTTCAAAAATGAAGAATAAAGCCACGATATTCACAATTTTTTGAAATCTAATTCAGAAAATTTGTTTCGATGAATTTTAAATTATCGTAATCTGGGTTTACTTCAAATTTAAAGTAGGTATAGGTGGTGAGTATTCGAATATCAGGAAAGAACGTATATGTACCACACCCCTCACACTTGCCTCGTGTAAATTTTCAAAAATAATGCAAATGATTTTTAAAACAATGTAAGTCGTATGGGTACAATCACTTTTCATTGTTATGATATGTGGCTTTTTACACAATGGTTTGACTGATAAAAAGGTCTCTCGAATCCCAGGTATTCGGAATTCAAGGTCGAAGATTAAAGGTACACCTGTGGATTGTATTTTAAAATCCAGACGCATTAAAACATACCTATAAAAATAGAAATTCCTATGAATTAGGGGTTATATCTATCAATTCTCACCCCTAAAATTTTTTCATTGCGATTGATTAACAAAAGAGCCTTTTTACCTTCAGGTATATAGGACTCGAGGTTTGGATAAACACGTTGAAATTCAGACGCGTTTAAAACTTTACATCTACTTACATAAAGTATACAACAAAGTGTCCTAATGGATGTAATAATAAGAGATTTATATCAACTTTGTGTCGTTTGATTAGAAAAAATGTTTTAAAAAGGATAATGTACCTAGTAATGACTGAAACATTCCAATTCCAAAATTTGGAAAATTAACAAATTAATTTTTTTGATGAGAGTTCAATTGAAGACTTCGTTGAAAAGCAATTTACCTACGTGTTAGTAATATTAATAATGCAATTGGTCCATCTTTGAAAAGAGTACACCGCGTGTGCCTCTACAGTTTTTAAGTTCCGCTTACGTATGTATATGACCAGCGCCCGATGCTTGAATAACTAGTTGAGGCTGTTGAACTTGGCGAACTAGTCTAGACACGAATTTTTGCGTATTATCATTACAATATTTTCTCATTACTTTTCTTCATTTTTTTAAAAACGTTCAGATTACATTTCATGGAAACATCAATTCGACCAAATGAAAATATAATTTTCACGCCAAATGATTATTAATTGAATGAAACGTTTTGTACAAATTTTACGGAAAAAAGAGAATTATCACGGATGAAATGAATACCTTATAAAGTGGAGGACCTCTGATGAATGCAATCGATGTTCCATCTTACCTGTGCTAGTTCCCGATCTTCTTCTTCGTACCCTTCTTCTCCGCTTCCTGTATTTGTCGGTGTAAAAGGTAAGTTGTTCGAGGAAAATGGGGATTTGTAGAGGGGACGAAGAAGTTGGAAAGGTTTTTGTTGCGGGTTCGGTCCCACTTAACAGAAAGGTGTATAACGCAGTCTTGTAAAACCTGCAGCCGGTTTTTTCAAAGACGGAATCCATCTTTCGCGAGTGTGTAAGTGCGCGTTTTGTGGAGTTAATTTTCGTTAACATTTTGTTGTTTTTATCGCGATAGTTTTTCTTTTTTTACGATCAATTTTTTTGCGCGAATGTTAATTAAATTAAACGAGATCTAAATGAAGTGACGGGACTGTGTCCGCGTATCAATGCGTTTCTTATAGTGTGTTCGGTTGTATCCGGATTTTTTTCCTGACACGGTAAGCGTCGTCATTTTTCTATGAGCTATATTTGTTTTTTAGAAAATTTCTGGTCAATCAATCTCCAATGAATGACTATAACAAAAATATGACCGTTTTTTTATATATCAACGCGCGTGGGTTCATACCCGCGTTATCAGGTACCCTACATAAGGGGTTAGAGGGAAATTTACTGCTTCCAAGGGTGGTGAATTCTTGTTTTAAATTTGAATTTTCAAAAATTAATTCAATTATGCGGTGCATTGGAATCCCATTTCAGAGGGGTTCGATGCATTCATGCACACTTGACATTTTGTCACCTGTTGCTTTTGATATCGTTGGTAACAAACACGAGTTGTACACTTGCAACTGTCGTCTGTTTTAACGTTTGTTTCGTCTGGAAAATTTCTTCCCTATTCGTTGGATGAACATCTTTTTTGAAAGCTCCGGAAGATACTACCGTTAATTTCAAACATAAATATCCTCGAATTATAGTTGGATTTTTTGAACGGAGTTTTTTATTTGTATATTATGATAATCACAGTTATTAGAAACATATCAACAAGCTATTCTAATAATGGTACATCTATTGTACATAATACTCCATCTGATACCCATTGCGTGCATTTCATGTCGAATTTTATTTCGGGCGTAATTGTTCCGATTGAGAATGCGGAGGTATCTCGCGTGCTGGGCCGGTGACCGGTGCGCAAAGATCGAAATGCTTACCTACCTAGACCGCATATTTTTGACGACATCATTATTCGATGAGGTCTTAGCTTGATCTTCCTATTCTATCACCTAAACAAATACCGGTTTCTTATTTAACTGAGAACCCGTTAAGAATTAAATTACTCGTTACACATATAATAGAACTACGTTCAGGTCCACGCATCTACGTAAGTCTAGGTATCTAGTACCTACTCGTTTCCAAAGCCAAATTAGTATTGAATTCAGTTTGAAGTTTTATATTCTCGACGGGGTGTTTTATGATTTTTCAATACTCTTTGATACCGGTATTTCGTAACTTTCGCTTGATGAATAAGTCTTTTATTTTACTAGTCTAAGGTGTACCGGTGCACGTTGGTAAGATGCTTCGTTATCGCAGTTGGTGGTTATTCTTATTCAGTCCAGAACTACGACAAGAATGAATTCAAAATCGAGCTTTTTATTTGATCAAATCATCTCGTTTCAGCGGAGATTTGCGTTTATATTTCTTTAAAATATCACGCATTTTCTCGTTTTGATTTTTAGTCACTATCCCATCTCCAAAACTTACACATTTTGTTGATTTGTGAGATTCATTCTACGACAAAAGTATTAATTGAAGTGGGCAATAGTGGTATTGTCTATTATCAGTGAATTTTTGGTATATTTTGAGCATTCAGCTTTGTTACAAAATTCTAAATATGCCTCCGTTCATCTTTCGTTTTCGCGTTTTAATTCAGATTGTTTGTTCTGATACACATCGAATGTTGATGATTCTTTTCCAGTAGCAATAACAATATGGTACTACGAGCTTTAATTATCTTGTGATAATACGGAATATAAATATCGGTAAGAAACAAATAACGACTTTCTGTTTACATCATCATTTACACTTTTATATTTAGACGTGAAAATTGTAAGTATTTATTATGAAAAAATGATAATCGATTTTTTCACGCTAAATATTAAGTAAGCAAATATTTGGTATCCAATGCTTAATATTGATGAATAAAAAAAAAGAAACATACAAAATGAAAACGTAGCGAATTCAATGACCGGAGTGGATGTAGTCTATACCAAGTTTATCGATAAGTACAAAAACGTATGCGTAGTTTGCAATTTACCTTTACCTTTGTATTTACTTCTTCAAAATACATCACTGATTTGATGATTTGTGCGAATAATGCGAATAATGAATGAAATGAATGTACGAATTCGAAATATTTTCTTATCTTAAAAATATTTCAATGGGTTAAATGATGATTTCTACCAAAAAGGTATTTCCGCACCATGCATGAACATTGTACGTAGGTATGTGTGTTTACAGTCTACAGAGATAAAACGAAGTAATAACATACCCAAGTGTTCAGAGAAGTAGCAACCGGCACAAGATTTTATTATAACCGGAATTTATTTTAATAAAATTGTAATATCTTGAGTTGAAAATGTAGATGCTTCCGTTTATATTGTACGCACAAATCCGTTTACTTTTTACTTTACATAATATCCAGCATCTGTTATACTTATGAAAATTTACATAGTGTAAAAACTACATAGTACCGGTCAGTTGGACAATATTCTCGCCATTAAAAAAGTAACCTAATTGTTGCTCAAGTCAAGGTTGAAGTTAATGCATCGCTATCGTTTCACGACCAAGCTCTTATACTGGTATTGTATATTGAAAAATGCAGCCATTTGCGAATGTTAAAAAAATAAAACCGTGAAGCGTGGAAATTGCCTACAGATAAGTAAACTTGTACCCGGGAATAGGTACTGAAATGTGATACAAAGAAAAATTAAGTCGTATACGTTTGCTGATGGTTCACTGACCGTGATGGAGGCAAAGACTGATAACGCACTGATGAACTTTAATGCAACGATATCATTCAATGTTTGTAACAGAATTACTTATTACTTATGGAAAAAAAGTGGGCAACCATTTAATTTCTTGTCTTCTACTTTTGAATAATGCAAAGTGTTACAATTTTATTTCCGCACGTGCTTCAAGTGATTTACATTAATCATTATCATTGGTTCACAATTCTGCATTTCTACTGAAGATGAAATGAAAAAAAAAGCTGAACAAGAAATCGCAATTTTTTGTTATCAAATTATGCATGTTGCAAACTATTGGGAAGTGAACAACCGATAAAGCTCTAAGTAGTGTTGTAGTGTTTCAATGGAAAACTTCGTTAAGATTTAACACCTGAATGTGAATGCGAATAAGTAGACTATATCGCAGTTGCGAGATAGAATGAAAGAAAAGATGAGATAGAATCGATTCCAAAGATAAGTAGAAATTTGCATATTTGCACTTTGATGACGTAAAACTCATCCCTTTGATAACTATCGCAAATGTCTGAAGTAACTGTAGCCTGCTGACATCAGATGTTATGAAGAAGTGCAATCATCCTGTCGACGTTCAACATTTTGTGATTTGTTTGTACTTGCAAAAAAAAAACGTTTTGCAAAGATTTCATGTCGCGGTATGAGTACTCCTACTTTCAAAATTAAGATACTTATTCGGGTACTAAACAATTCGTCCGTTAGAATTTTCTAATTGCTGGTCCTCAATTACATGCATGATCGAGAAAGTGTAAAAAAACTATCATTGTTAATTAGTCGGTTAATTGTACGTTCGCCAACATTTTTTTCGTTACTCATATCTATTTCATTAATCATTGTCCAACTGTAGTGGAAAGTATAAATCAATCGGCGAGCATTTAAATCATTTCTCTTTTTGGCTGGCTAAACATTATTTTCGATTACTGAAACAAAAGAAGATTTAGTAGGTACTGTTTATTATTACAAATAATGAATTTATCGATTTCATCTACCATTCTAATCAAAATAATATCTATCAACGTGCGGATTGATTCATTATTTATTGTAGCCACAAAATATATTCCTACGATAGTTTCACCGTTTATTTCATTGTGAAAAGTGTGTAAATATTTTCCTACAAACCAAATAATTTTTTTTCATCTTATCATTTTCATCACAAAAGATTTTTTTCATGAATTCAGTTCCTACGATTAAACTTCTAATTTTTCTAAAAGTTATTCTTACCGTTTATCTCATTCTACCATTCAATAATTCATCTCGATTTCGGCCATCGAAGACTACAGGAACGAGAAGAATCATCAAAAATTCGATGTAGAATTGTTGCCTATTTTGAAAATTGATAGAGCTACTTTTCTTCCAAATTTCAAAAACTTTTTTTTGTAAAACGAAACTTAAAACTCTTTTCAACAATTGAAATTCAACTAAAAAATTGTACTATCTTGGTTGAGCTGCAGCGGCGATGAGAAATTGGTGAAAAATTCATTTCAAATTTCCCATTCAGCTGTTTTATATAATTCCAGCGTTTCAATTTTAAAATGATAATGTGCCTATTCTCTCCGTGATGACAATATTCAAAAGACTGATTGAACCTGTATAAATGCAATGATTGTTATGATAAAATACGTTACATAATTAATATTTTGAAGATGTCCACTATGAAAATAGAGCTTCAACGAAAAGTAAATGGGTACTTGAAAGCACAATGGCGTATGAAGAAATGTGTTGGAACTTTTTATCGAGAGTACCTTGACTGAAACGAATAGTCGTCAGTCGCAATGATATTTCAGTTTTAAATGAAGTTGAGAAATGCCCATCTCTTGAAATTCCGAGATTATACGATATGTCGTAAAAGTTATAGGTGTCTGTTCTGGATACAGTTACCTAGTATATTATTACGCAAAAAGTTATCAATGATATGGTCAATAGTTTACTAGGTATGAGTATTTACTATGTACATTGTATACCTAGGACCTACAGAAAAATCCAACATTTATTCTTTGCATTTTTCCTTTCAACTTCTCGAAGTAGTTTCAATTTAACAGCAAGAATTTCAAAAAAATGATGAAATTTTATTTTTAAGATTTTCATAATTTTCTATTTTTTTTGCATTTCCTTTGACCAATCTCTTCGTCTTTTATGCATTTACGTGTGTATTGGAAAGCCGAAAAAGTAAATAGTATCTATCGTATACCTACTCCATAGATATGAAATACCGAACAAGGTGATGAAAGTTAATCGGCATATTTTAACGTTTTCTCAATGGGACGTGTACCTAATGTTGTTGCATTACCGCGTATGGATGTGGAAAAATTTCTTTCAAAATCTACCTCTACCGATACCTACGCCAATAAAAAACGGTCAGTATATTAAATCATACATCTGCATAATTTCGATTACCTACGAGGTCATTTTGAATTGTACTATGAACAACGGAGCGAGAATATTATTATTCAATAGATAAATGGCGTTAATTCCGACGAATCTTTTCTAATATTGACTTTAACGGCGAATTATCGCGTGGAAAAAGTGATTTGAAAAATTCATTTCACATTTTCACCGATTGATAAGCATTAGGATTTTTATTCGTCCATTTTTAGGAAGCAAATTAGATTCGCATAATCGAACAGCATAATTAATGAAATCGATAGGTATCTTTTGAGAAGACATCCGTTAAAAGGGAATTAGTCAAGTTGTTTAACGGTGCAATATAAAGAGAACTCATCGACACGTTTTGCGCCTTCTGAATTGTGCAACTACTCGAGTATAACTGGACCAAGTGGTTGCCTGTTTTCAATGATAGCTATAGTATACCTAATACCTATCAGTAATAACGGTCGATGGTACTCGATATCAATTTGTTTTTTTTTATCGTACTTTAGGGGATAGGAGGTGTATGTAGAGTATTAGGTAACGCTTGCATCCAATACATAATAGGTACATTACCATTTACCAACCTAAAGATAATCATGAACTACTCCAATTGGAGTATAGAATAGTCAGATGGACAGAGTACGTACATGTACATCTACATCCCTAGGTGGTATGTGCATAGTAGTCGGTCCATTTTGTAAATGGGGTGTCAGTATTTATGTTACACAAATCGTCGTTTTAGGTATGATAATAATTTCTAGAATTTTGAAGATTTTTCTTATTAATTTTTCAAGTAGTTTCGATTCAAATTAACAATTAGCAGTACCTACATCATTCAATATAATTGTCATTACGAGTACTTAATTACAGAATTTTACGTACATATCTTTAAAATAACGAAAATAAGTACATACTACATAGGAGGTATATCCATTTAGTACAGAAATATAGATATGCTCGATAATTTATGTGTATTTTCCTCCGTCAGCGTCATCATATAATCTTTAATGAGTGAAAGTGAAAAACAACCGTGCATTTATACAAATTATGATTATATTAAAATATTCGATTTTGAATTTACTTTTAAAATTATTTGAAGGTTTGTTTAATTCTTGAAAATTTTATTTGCGTTGAAAAAATGAGTGTGAACGTGTCATGCAAGTAGGTACTTGAATTTCAAATAAAAAGACAATAATTACCTTTCATTAAAATTACCAACATTCCTTACAGTAAAATGTAGTTTCGTCTTTAAATTTCTAAAAATATAATATACAAGTGGATTTATCAATGAAGCATGGATATGTTACGTACAGTGCATAAAACTTGGGATATAATTTTATGAAAAACAACGCAATGATAATAGAGCATTACATAGGTAACTAAGTAAGTTAATCGACATGAGGTTTTACTTGGTTTTACGCTTTAATCGATGACTGTGGTCTATATTTTGTCTTCTTTTAAACACAAAGTGCAAGGTTAGTTCCACAATTCAGTCAGCTGTGAAATTAGTGTTATGAATTTGAAGAAATAGGTACAGAAATTAAATATTGTAATTTCTTTTAGTAGAAGAGTGATTTCGTACAAACGTACAACTAATGTGTACTTCTCTGTACAGAAAACCATGTATAATGAAAATTTGGAAGAATTTTTCATAAACGAGAATACACACGTAAACGGCAACAACCTCGTAAGTGTAATGACATGCTCGTGTCAAGTGTTAACTTTGTTAACATTTTCAACTTCGGCGACAAACCTTCGCTAGTTCGTTAGCGAATTCACGTACGTTTTAATTATGTTGTTAATTGAAACTCAGATGCGGTTTGATTTTTTCTGACAGATTACAGTTTCTAAACAAAAATAAAAAAAACTCATGAGACATGAATGAATTTTTTTTTCCATTGTAACACGACATTCGTGTTTTCGTGTTGCTCGTTCGCGTTTACACTACGGTATAAACATCGAACAATGTGATTTACTGATAACTACTTATCAGCGTAGGTAGACTTCGTTGAAATTAACCGCGTAATTGAATTACATAATGCAACATCAAGATGGTCTTTTTGACATCATTGTTTCAGTGTTTCACCTTCATCTTGATTTACATTTTACTGCGCCTTTATGGTTTATAGTGTTTACGTGGACGAATAGTACCTCAAGTGTAAAGTCTAGCAATGTAAAATGGTGAAATGAATTTCAAAAAATCATGTTTGCGTTGGCGTTGATACGAATTTACACTCATAAATCTATGATTTAATGCTTCTAAGAGAGCATTCGAGTGAAAATAATTCAAATGGGTGGAATTATGGTGGTTGCGTAATTTTAAACACCAGCTAGATAGCTAGAACCAAAAGGTGAATGAATTGGTCAATGAAGCATCATTTCATTATGTCGAAGAAATGGTCGAATTTTAAGAACGCGCAAAATTCAAAGTTACTTTGAAGAGTGAATTTTTTCTATCGATTTCTGATCCATTAACGTCGCTAGTTCGACTTGGCTAACCGCTAATAACCAAGATTACCGAGAAGACTCGATAAACCCGAACTCCGGCTTTTAGACACACCTATGGCGAGTATAGGACTCTTGGAACGTGAAAAACAACGACGAGTTCAACGCACAGCAAATTAATATAATTTCTCATTCCGCAACACGTAACTTTGAATATTTCAGTTATCTTTTAAATTATGCTGAACGCGTTGACAGCCAGCGTAAAATCACGGTGAAGAATAATTATGATATCGACTGTATAGACTTCGACACTACGTGTATCTATGACAGATGAACCGTAAATAAAGTAACAATCTCTGTATGGGTGCTCGATTAAGATACGGCTTGAATCTATGAAAAGAGAAAAACGTGGAAAAAACTTGGTTTTCCACACAGTACGCAGTATGACTTTTCATTATCAATGATCTTGTTTCTAACTACTATTTTATTGAGAATTAAATGACCATTTCAATGGTAGCTAACTACCAAAATATAAAGAATACCGTTACATATTTGTTTGCTGGTACTTTTTCCTAATTTGGAATTCCGGCGGCGGTAAATTAACATACTTTCAATATAAACCGGTTTTTTCACTTTTCTATAGGTACGCTACAATTTAACTTCAAAATTCCAAAAATCCAAAATACGTGTGCGTCGCTTACGTTCCTCTTTGAAACGTTTTATTGTAATACGCGGCTATGATCGAGATTCAGTTTAATGGATGCTTGCTTTAATGTATCTATGAAAATTATTGGGTATAATTTAATAATTTGAAGAGCAGACCAAGTACATCGTTTATTACCTCCCCCTCTCGTAAGTAGTACATGTGCCATCATTGTAGATATTACGTATTGAAAAACCAAAAAAACAAGAGTTCAATCAACTTCAATTTATCATAAGATTTTAAAATCGTTCATCTTTTGTGAAAAAATAGTAATTTTTAATACTACCGCTAGAATAACAAAACGCTTTATCTAAAAATTTCCATATTCTTCACGTGAATTAAGTCACCAAGTTACTTGTAGATGTTTGTAGCAGCCAGCAGGACGAAAAAAATCATAATATCTAATAAAATTCTAAAGATTTTTGGTCACGCGACGAGATGATCAAATTACACGAACCGGTTTTCAAAAATATCTAACAGACAATGCCGGATAACAAGTGGAAAAAATTTTAACGTGAAATAATTACAATTTTTAATTTCGTTGTTTCTTGAACACATATTCGATTAAAATAAATTTCCAAAGTATTCGATTTAATTACATCGTGTAATATACTTTGCAAACATTTATCGCAAATGAGGGTAGCCGGTGTAAGTATCAATTTGCCGAATGGAATTTACGAAAGGCGCGAGGAACCGACGTCGGATTAGTCGTACAGGTGAAAGAGGATCGTTGAACTTGACTACGTGCCTCCTGCCGGCTACCATACTTGTCTTGTTCGTTTCATTCCATCTTCTTTGGTGCGTCTTCCTCTTTACGTTTACTGGTTCTACATAGAGGTCTATACCGACTGAAAACATCTATGGCTCCAATGTCGCCCTTCGCAATCGGAATAATTAATTATCTCATTCCGGTTTTCAATAAAAATCCGCCCAGCTTAGGATTGTTTATAGTGAATATTTATACGTATTATGTTTCCACGAGCTACGTGTACCGTATTACCATTTAGGTAACTGTTTTGTCAGGCGAAAATATTTGCCGAAGGTGATTATCTGTGTCAATTTTTTTTATTAATCAGTTGTACGTTACGTGAGGCTTTTTTGATTTTTATCGAGACTGGGTGTCGAGCGTTGACACGTGCTCGGTATTTTGTTTTTAATTATAATCTATAGACAATATTGTCATCGGGGTTTAGCCATCGAATCTCTCTAGGAAGATAAACATAACGCGCGATAAATTTTACGTAAAAAAATTTACCCAGTAATTTTTCACATTCGAATTTTGAAACAATTCTTTTTCAATTTTTCGTACGACTTCCGCATTACGCTAAGAAATATCTGCGAAAAAAATCATTTCGTATCGTTAATAACAGCTTCGTTGCTCTTGATCTGCGAAAATATTTGACCGCCATTCTCACGCGTAGGTTTCTATTCATGAAAAAGCAACTGCTTTGTTGGTACGTCCATATGTGAAACGATCCAATCAAAGCGTGGTAAAAAATCAAACGAAATTGCAATCGTAGGTCGTCTCAAAAGCATCAATGGCCGTATCTTTTCAGCTCAAAACCGTAATAATATGTGTTACGAATCGCTTTTTAATGACTTCTGAACATATTGTCATATAATGTATATCACTTATCAGTTTACTTAATTACTTAGCTCGTCCAACGGTATCGTTTTCTTTCATTAAATATTTTTCTTTGAACCGAAGAAATAGTTTATGGAATGTATGATATGAAACATTAGTCATTTATTTTCTTCCACTGAAATGTGAAAAATCCTCATTTTACTCCTCATTCCGAAATTTTTATTGTTGGTATGTGATCAGTAAGTATGCGTAAATATCTACTCGAAAGAACGAAAGTGAAATTGATTATTTTCTTTTTTGAGAATTTGAAAAATTTATTTCAACGTTATTAGATAACAACAATCCGGCAATTATCGAAAAAATTAATTTTTCCAATACCTGTGTCCTCCCTCCAGACCATGCTACTCGAGGTGAAATGGAAACATTAAATACGTATGATAGCTCTAAACCGTCTTAGTGAGCGTAATGGTCTCGGTATAGGTAAAAGGTATACGATTTCCGAGGGCAGGTGACCTGTGACCACGTGAACAAATTTATACGTGGTGTCTTCACCTCGCCTTGCCTTAAGCCATATTGTCTCGTTTGGTGTGATGTCGGCTTTTTGCGTACCTATATAATATTTTTAAAAAATTTCAAGATTCAGAATCTTTTTATCTCATAATTGTACACCTATTACCTACTTATCTTCCGTCGGAATTTCGAAGAACAAAAACAGATAAAAAATTTGATAAAATATGACAGTTTCGAAAACGTTTTTTAACTCATGGTACCGCTCTTACTACAAATAAAATTTTCATTAATCGAATTGCTACCTAAATACATATGAACGCATCATAGAGTATCTACCT
Organism: Maconellicoccus hirsutus; assembly: GCA_003261595.1. Lineage (NCBI taxonomy): Eukaryota > Metazoa > Arthropoda > Insecta > Hemiptera > Pseudococcidae > Maconellicoccus > Maconellicoccus hirsutus. The sequence goes on from QBDW01005044.1 coordinate 122,077, forward strand.
TGAAAATTACAATAATCTTGCGGAAATTTATTAATATTTTTTGTATTTAATAAAATTAAAATTTTGAATATGGAAATAATTCAAGGTGAACTACTTTTCTTTTCACAGTTAAGCGATTAATTTCGAAGAAATCGAACATTTTGCTATTTAGATATACTTTGCATGAATCATTAGTCATCTTTTACCTACATACTTGCTAGATAAATGTATAATGCGGTGTGTTATATGCGCGTGGGCACAATCTTGCATCCCATTTGAGTGCAAATTCGTATATACGTAAGTAGATAGGTATTTTCTCTTGGAACAAATTTTACATCTTTTTATTCACGGTAAAAAAATAATTAAAGAATGAGTTTCATATACATCGTTTGAATTTTTGTATCAACGTATATTGCATCGTATAATTAAATAGGTAATTCACGTACAAATAATGTTTCTTATACCCAATTCATGAGGTAAATCTGGCAACAGAGCATGTGGCTGTGGAGAAAACTTCTGAAATGAAAATCGTGTAAAATTGAGGGGAGAGGGGTTATGTAATACAAGGTTTTGCATCTCCTTTGGAGTTCTGAATTTTTTTTATAGAGCTTGAAGTAAGTTATTTTCATAAATTTTATCGCAATTTCTTTCTATTCATGATTTTATTTAAATTATGGCCAAATTTAGACATTTAAATTTCAAGTAATTATTAAACAATATGTTCCTTATTCAATTTCCAACAATTTTTGTTTTCGGAAAGTTTTTTAGAAAAATTTATAAGCACGTATAGGAAGGTGGAGAATTGAAAAATGTAAAAAGAACTATTTCAGTTTTAACACATATCGGTTTAATTTTATTGCTACTGATACCTGTCTTAACCCCCGGCCTCCACACTTTGGTTACCGGGCGCTGCTTCCACACTTGCGACAAATGCCAAACTGTTTTTTAAATTTTGAAATATGATTTTATGGCTTCCCTTTGTTTGTATATTGATACAACTAAAATTTACGAGTGCCTAGAATCCCTTCAAAACATATTGCTGTTGAAAATTGCATAATTTGCCCCTTATTCTTGCTAATTAAACGTCCAATAGTCAAAAATATCCTATAAAATATTTTAAATTGAAATATTTCGAGAACTGTTACTGGAATTAAAAAGGTAATCGTCGCGTAGGAAAAGAAAATTTCATACTCTACAATTTTGATTATAATCAATTTTTCTCTAAAACATTCATTTTCCAGACAAAATGAAAAAAAAAAATAAAAAAAAAATGCGACGCTAAAACTTCAAAAGCAAAATTTTGAAAATATTTGCCCCTTTAAATAAAAAAAGTAGGCAGTATGCTCGACAGGAAAGAAGGGAGGTTTTGCGGTAGAGAACAAGTACGGGGAGGTTCACCACCGGGTTGCGTCTACCTTAAGCGGAAAGCAACGAAAATAAACTGGTATGTGACATTTGCCACATGTGCGGAGGCGGCGGGTTAAATATTTACCTACTCACGGGAAACTTTTACCTATCTCATTGTTCCTTTTTCTACCCTTCGATACAATAGATGACTTTCAAAGGGGTTTTATTCGTATAGCATGTGTGTTTATGTTAAAAAACATGATAAGAGAGAAGTGTATATAGATTTAGGTAATTTTTTTGTATATAAAGTATCCCTTTTCCCAAGTTTTTGATAAGAATTGGGGTACTCAACGATTCAACGTTTTTATTTAAATTGATTACAGAATATAGTAAGGAGATAAATTACTATCTCATCGTTCGGTTTTAATATAAAAGTAATGTTTGGCGTTAAAAAGATATGTTTTTCCGTTTTTTATTTCTATCCATTAAAAAAATTTACTTTTACTATTCAGTGCTCCTCGGATATTAAGTAGATAAGCGATGAGTTGGCTAAGTATATTTTAAACAATAGATGCTTATACTATTAGGTACATAAGTGCAGACGATCAACCGTTAACAGGTTTAATCAATGCCGAAAATTTTACCACTGGAATATGAAATAAAATGAAACATAGGCTATTTATGCACGCAACGTGTTATCCGATTCCGTTCGCTTTTAAATTTCACTGAGTACACTCTCTTTTGGCAAGGAAATAAATCATCGTCGAAGGTTCTGTAAACGTTATTCGAGAATATCGCGATACTGCCGCGCAATATGTATTTTGCGGCAATATTAAAACTTACGAGTTCGAAGTACGCTGATATGTTTTAATAAGCGTAACGTAATTACGGAATATCAAAAAGGTTGGACCTACTTTCAGAAGAACGCGTATTACGTCGCGTCGCGTAAAGGAACCGTCGTTAAACAGGTGAATTGACTCTTCGCAGACAGCTAGAACATACGCAATTGGTCATCGACTTGTCGATGATTGATGTGTCAACGCTTTTTAATTGAAATTACCATTCCGATCAGCTACACTATCCACAAAACAAGACAAAGATGAAAGAATCCCATAGGATCGCTGGGGGAAACCAACATAGGAGCAGCGTACAGGTCATCAAGAGAAATCTATCACGAAGATGAAGCATCGAGAAAGTTATTTAACGTTCACGGACCTCGATAATATGTGAGCTAGCGCGTACGGATGTATTAGGGTGTTCCACAGTTTGTTAGTATGTGTCATTCTTCTCGACAACTCGTATCGAGCTGCTTCAGCCGGAAGCGAAGTTAAACCGAAATTGTTACGCATCTCGATGATCTTTCAAATTCCTACAAGCAGTCAACAACCATTAACCAGTTATTGCATTCATTACGTCATTAATAGTCAAGGTGATTACGAGCATGATTTTTGCCATCACCTAAGATCGATTATTCTTTTGTCGAATCGTTCAAATTCAAAAGTTTCAGCCGTAGGTGATTTTTCGGGAAGGGAAGTGAAAATAATCTTTAATTTGATAACCTTGCTCGAATACTTCATTTCATTAAATAACTTAGTTACCGTATTTGTTCAAAATATCGTGATTGTATTTTGATTTATGTGCGTCGATCGCATATCCTAACGTTTTATTCCCTTTTCACTATTTAATTACATTTTATAACGCGTTGTAGACGCATTGAGTAAGTATTTGCATATTTGCTCGTATTTCCGTAATAAAAACGCTATTTTTTACGAATTATAAAATAGTGAAAACGTAAGATTCATCAAATCCTGCATATCTTCGTCTTGAAAGTTAAAAATGACGTCATAGTTGATTATGCGAATGTACTTACAAAGTCTTGGTTTCTTACTAAAATCCATTTAAAATAAATTTTGTTGTGATAATGAATTCTACTTGTTCTTATTTATAATAAACTTGGTAGCTATGCTTGCCTTTGAGCACTCTAGTTACTTTATCAAAAAGAAACCTTTTCGTTGTTGAACCCAATGTCCCTTTGGCGTTACGTGACAATATAATTTTTTATAAGCGTGTACATCTGATATGTAAATATGTAGTATAATTGTCAGAACACGGTGGCCTGAAGGGTTTATTGATACGCTTCGCAAATTATCTACCACCTACCCACATATCAAAGTTTACATTTTATGTGACGTTGTAAGTACCTAGATGAAATCATCTGCCATTAATATTTTTGAAGAAATAAATCATTAGTTAAAAGTCAAATATTCAAAATTTATGTAGTGACTTGTACTTAGCTAAATAGGTAGTCTGCCTATCTACTTCTCATTATTTCATCAATATTGGGTAACAATGGATTAGATGTTCATAATAGAGTTATGTACTTAACAAAAGATTTTAGAACAACCAAACCTTATTTTGATCTAAAAAATACCGTAGATTTTTGTCGATTTTTCGACAAAATAGGTACCTACTTATTCGATTTGATCAAGTGAATGCGTCCATAAGTGATACATTTCAGTTTATAAACGTTGCTGAGGAAATACTCAACTTTTTGTGAAAAAAATGTTGGCACTTTGAATATTACTCGCAAAAAATTTGTATTCTTGCGTTTAACCATGATCTTAGCAAATAGTAATTCATTCTCTGATAAATTGTACGCATCGTACAATATGGAAAATATAAAGGTGTCCTAATTTATTTTGTCAATTTTTTAATAACATAAAAATATATTCGTCACAATAGCCAGATTGTGTGGCAAAAACATGACACTGGTAAAAGTAATTTGTGCACTGTGCAGTATTTGAAATAATGTTCAAATGTAACCTTGATCCGTATGATCGCTATGTGGTTTACAATTTATAACTAGAACATAGAACAGATTCAAGGTTAAAAGAAAGGTACAAACAACGAATGTTTCACTTATATATGTATAAATAGAAAAATGGAATAAGGAAGCGTTTTTTTTTTTTAATTCTCAATAATTCGGTATTATCTTATTTGGTTATTTGGTCGTCACTAGAATGAAAAAAATTACCTAACTTTTTCTGCGATGATATTTTACCGCCAACATCCTTCTGGGAAAGAAAAGTATTTTGTCTGGTATTTCATTTAATGACTTGTATTTAGTGTCAGTTTCATTTAACAGCTGTCGAGTCGTAAATGTAGGGCAATGATCCATCCGTTTATAAATACTACATAGTTGGTAATGTTTATAGTTGATGGAAACGTACTCGTACATAGAAGTGTGCGCGGTTTTTATTATTTTGTTTCCTATTTATTATAAGTTGGTAATTGATCAATTTGTCTTGAATTGTTTTTGAGAAAAAAGGCATTTTATTGATGCTGGGATATTAGCTGCCATTACGAAGTTGAGAATCGTATAATTGGGTTAGAACGAGAGGTTTATATCTATTGATGGATTAAAGATGGATATCGAATGATAAAAATGTACAATGGTATTTGAAGAATAAGTGATAAATATTTCACTTCTGGATTTCAGGTCATAGCGTATAAATTGAGAAAAATAAGAAGTCTAGATATGTGTACCTATACCTACCTATTTATGCTGGGGTGCCTATACTCGACGTTTCTTCCTGTTTGATATTTCTGATTATCAAATTCTGATGCATTGCTCTTAAATTCAATTAATTCAAGAAACGTAGACATATGAATCAAGCTTCGGTAATAAACGTTCTGTTATGGAAACTGTTGTTAGTAACGTTTGGTGCCAATGCCGGTTGCCGGTTTCGCTGCGTGTTTATGAGGAAGACTCCAAAATATAGGACAACGAACGGTATGCGGTCTTCGTATTCACTATCAAGCGATGTTCATCGTGAAGATTGTATGAGTTAGCGTATATGATTCGGATGCAGTAGACCGTCAATTTTTCCTTGTGTAATTTCATTATTTTGTATTCGGACGATTGTTGCCCACGATAATGAGCAGATTCTAGATTACATTGTTAATTTTTTTTTAATTTTTTATTTAGTTATTTTGAAGTTCATGTTATACAGCTCGAGGACTTTATTATTGTCTTTTTTCTGTCTTTATTGTAAAAAGTAATATCTTTTGTGATGATGACTCGATTACGAATTCATCGATTTCATAGATTGCTCTATTTTCTTCACTGTAGAGTTGATCCGTAATAATGAGTATGTGAGTAGTGAGTACTCGCGTATCAACGCATATACGATACTGATTACGTGGGTAATTACAATTTCACGAATATGCTGCGGTTTTATAATCCGCTACATAGTGAATAGCATAAACCGCCATTGAATGATGTAGGTAATTTTAATTGTACTCACTAGTCAGCTAAATTGGCTTCGTTGTGTAACGAAAAGAGATTTAAGTAAATAACCCGCTAGCAGGTCAATACATGTAACCACATGTCCAAAATTACCAAGTTCTACATCTTAATTTAAAACGGTGTAGCACGTGTTTTCATCATTCAGAATTTACTGATTTTGAATTTTTGAAATAATTACAACTGTCATCTGCGCAGTAATACTTGATACGTAAATGAAGGTACAAAGGGATAAACTTACCATGGTTAAAAGACTGATCGGTATTCTATTTCATCATCGAAGATAATTTGGTTATGTGTAAACGGTAGTAATATCATATTACCTTCTAATTTTCTGTTGGAAGTAAGAAACAACCTAATACTGAATTCGGTGAATGGGTGTAAACGTAAAAAAACAAAACAGGCGCCGCAGATTAATTTCTCTGGATGTTATCCGGTTTGTTAGAATGTCTAGCCGTAGCTATACTATGCGTAAAAATATGTGAAAAATGCCAGCAAAGTTCAGAATTCATTTCTTGTTGAGTTGAATTACAAAAAATAACAATTTTTTCTTTATTAATCATCATCGAATGTTGCTCGATGGCTTTACATCGGATGAAAAAATGAAATAGATAGGCTTACAATGATGATCCATACAGGCCTTTTTTCACTCAGCTAAATATACATTTTACTCGACGTTTTGTAATAATTAGATTGTATTTTTCTCACGTCAGACTGTCGTTTTCTTTTATAAGAAATACGTTCGCTTTTGTGTAAACAATCATAATCCATGTTTGCAACAGCTCATCGAAAACGTTGAGTATGTTTGTGATGTAGGTTGATTTCAGTTCTCACCGAATTAGTCGGCGCTCGAATTGTTTATTTATTAATAATACTTGAAAATTTCCGTATATAACATTTCATATATGACCGACTTATCTGGAAATTCGCACTATACTAGAATGTAATTGAATGTGCTTCATATAAACATATATTATTATGAAATTTTATAATTCACAAGTACCCATAATCTAGATTGCAATTTCATCCTATTAATATACTTTTTACGCGTATTGCGTAAGCGCAGTAGATGAAATCAAATTCTGGACCAATTTCACGTCTTAATTTATACAACGTCCCATAACCATCAAAAATTGGCTGTATTATTGAAAATCATGTTCTGACGAGCATCTTATTTTTTTTATCCTATATTAAATTATTCATCAGTATCGCTTACAAAGTATACGTTTTTTTTCATTTCATACATTGTAACCTTGATACGAGCATTTTGATATGCATTTGTTCTATTTTATTTCGTTAGTTACTCTTACTTGTTCGATAACGTATACCTTACTCATGTACTTGTTTGTTTTCCTTCAACACTTAGGTACTTAAAAAAATATACCTACATATGTAAATTACCTATAAAAGATTTGACGGTCCATTCCGTTGAAATACGCTGGCGCCATATAATATGTTGGCGTGGTTAAAGAAGAATAGCAAAACGAATGTGATCCATACAATTTTCTAATTTACGTGTAAAATGCAAAAATAAAAAAATCGACGACCTTGAAAATACGTGATCGTAGTTTATTAGAACATACTTCGGATTCATTGTCAAGAAACTCTGCATGGCGCTATTATTTCAGTCTAGCGTATTTCATCCTCTCGGATTAATTTCTGCCGGTAAGGAAGCGGTTCTTTTGATATTTCGATTTTTTATTATCTAGATTCTTCTTCTTGTTACGCCGTACAGGATTATAACATGATTTACTATTGGAAAAAATGTTTTTCTTATTACTTACAATCGATTATTATAAGCTTTTATGTCATATTGTTTGGTTTTATTTCTCATAAACCAAGCTACGAGTACTGTATTTGAATTTACCTTATTGGAAATTCAATTTACATATTTCTTAAATGTGTATCTTGAAATATTTCCAATAAACTTATTTTAAAAGAGTAAACCTACCGGTATCAAGTACCATACCCGGTGTCTATAATAATTGATCTTGGCAAATTTCAGAGAATTTTTTTATGATATTTTTGGTTGGTAACATTGATTACTGTGCGTTGCATTATGTAAACAAAATGTTATCAGGTGGCTGAGATCAATTAGGCACCCGGTTTGCAAAAATCTGGATTTTCGTTTCAAATTTAAAAAAAATCTATATTATTTCACTCGTGAAGTGAAACTATGAAAGTAGGTATTTTATGTATGTACATCAATTTCTTTAACTCATTCATTATTCGATCTGTGAAGTACGACTTGAGATTTCCAAGTTCTGAATACTAACCTAAACATAATTAAGTAGGTACATGAATATATATTGAACAATCAGGTATAATTTAACTAATAGGATACTCGAGATAGTATACAATAAAACTGTAACATAAGAAAGATTGTAGACTGATATTTGATTTTAACAAAACTATACAAACTCATCGGAACTGAGTCTATAATCTTACAACCATCCTTCATCGTCGTAGCACTGTATTTAGGCTTTGATAATTTGTTTGGTGGTACCGGGTTCGTCTTCTTTCATTCTTCTACTAAATTGCGGTACTTATCAAAAGAAGAATTAGATACATGCAGAGAATCTAGATCTAAATTCAGACTTTTTGGAGATCTTATACTTATAATAACGTAATATCTAGGTATATACTAGTTATGTACTATGTAGTTAGTTACGAGTTGTATAATACCTTCTTCAGCATTTTCTTTTCATTTATCTGTTAATGTATTATACATTTTTGTATGCTAGTTTTATGCATCTTATGCAGTCACGTTGCGAAAATGAGTTTATATTCTTTCTTGGGTATATTTTACTGGCTTACGTCGAGTATGCTAATCTCTAAACACGTCTGTTCCACGTTTCCGTATCAAATTTTCGTGATCAACTTTCAATGGAGTAACTCTGCGTATTCCAAAGGCGAATTTAATTGAATAAGAGTTCAAATTATCACTTAACATAACTGGCGTATTGAGACATTCGTATTCGGTAATTTGGTATAGAATTGATCTCTTTTCCATGCAATATGTGTTGCGGAAGAAATAATGTCAAATTTCATTATCTCAATTTTAAAATCGAGATTGAAAAACATGAGAGCGCTTTACGATAGAAGAATTACTCAGCGCGTTTCGCTTTGTGCATATAATACAGTGTTACCATCTTCCGCAAAATTCAATATGTTGACGTTGGTACATAATATACTATGTAGGTACCTATAGAAATAATTTCCAACAGCAACGCCGCCAACCAGTACAACTTCACTTACTTTACTAGAGAAATTTAATAAGTAAACGTCAACCGGCACTCGTCATCGCCAAAATTGAATAGATTACCGTTTTCCTTGGTTGTCCCGTCTAGTATTAATTACCAATTTAAGGCTTTTTTGTTTTTTATGGAAATACGTAAGAATACTGAATCCGTGCTAAACATATTGCATGCTGTGTAGTGAAATCACAGAGCGTTAAAGGTAGCTGTAACTAGCTCTTTATTTGTGTAGTATGTGTGACAATGTTGAAGAATCCCAGATCTAATGATTAAGCACAATAGACTATTGTTTAGAAAAAAATTCAAATTATTAGAACAATTTGCAAATACACCGTACATTCGTTAAACTAAGCGAAAAAACGATGCGCTATTTTGAATCAATATGAAAGTCCTTTCAAATGGATGCGCACAACGTAATGAAGGATGTCGTTCGTTATTTCGTTATATAAGCGAATATTATTTATTTGCTAACAAACATTATTCTTTTAATCCGTTCTGTAAGATATGTAAAGTACCTATTTACCAAATTCTTCAAGCATAACAGATTTACCAAATGATTTATCGTTAGTCTAATTGAATATATAATCGGTTTTTATAAATTCGCCAGAAATTCTAATTTTGCGTGAATTATGTGCTTATGAATGCTCAGTTTTGAATAATCTTCGATACTGTAATGCGTATGATGGCGTTGAGTTGATTGCAATTTTTGAATTTAATGAAATCAAGATTTCCAAATTACCTTCTTATTGGCATAACAATTTGAAAGATTAAAACCGGTGAATGGAAGATATTACGAAATAACGACAGTTGCATGATGAATGACCGCTATCTTTAAATGTTCTATTGTTTATTGTCGTGTTCAAATTTTAACAAGTGCGCTAAAATTTAAAATCGTGGTTTACAAATTAATTTTCAGGTGCTGGATTAAGTAATTTATTTTGCAACGCGTAATTTTGTATTTTATTACCTGTATTTTTAAAATTGGCGGAGAAGTGACGTTTTCAAAATTTTACTTTTAAAGACAGCTCACCCGCCTTTCACATGAAGCTTTTTTCTTATTTAAGCAATGATCATTGATCGTAGCTTATGAACTGTTATTTATTAGTGCGATATTTTCTGAAGTAATCACCTTGAGGTCTTCCTTTTTCTTGCGACTAAATCACTATGTCACAAGAAGAAGTGTACTTAAATAATATAAGTACCTATTCGTAATTATGTATTAGAGAATCTACAAGGTAAATTGAGATTTTTTAAGAACATGTACGAGGTAATATGTTAGTGCTATTTTTTCTATACGATTAGGCTACGACATATGTACATAACTAATTAATCAAGAGGGAAATTTTTCTGCACCTATGATCTACGATAAACCCGATTACTTGCTTCAAGTTCAATATACAAGTATTTGGATGAATACTCATGATATCAAAATTTTGAAATTGGGATGGAAATGATAAACAAAAAATTGGGTGTGCCATAGAAGGCACACGTCAGAAGTGAGAATTCCTTCGCACGGATTCGGTGAAGTCCAAAATTTATCAATTTCATTAGTTACAAAGACGGATATAAATAAAAGTGTAAAATTATAGATGAAATTCAATAAGTTGAACATACAATGCGCGCGCAGTAAGGAGGGTTGAGGGAGGATGATGGTGTGGCACCAGTCGGTCGGTCAGTTGACCGCGTAACGTTACGTTTTCATCAGTTCAGTTCTCGCTCCTCAACATACAAATTCCGCGCGTGGTGAAAAGAAGAGAGGGAGCGTAGTATGACGTCAGCGTTACACATAACGCGTTACGCTTTTTTTCAGTTTGGTCCCCATCGCGGGGTTTTCATGTGAATGTCAGCGAAGAAGTTTACACTTTAAAAGTTCTAACTTTAAAGATTTTCTATGTACGAGTATTTTACCAAAATTTTCAGCATACGTTACTATTTTTAATTTTCTTTTTGTTTACAGGTGCCATAGGAGCTTTGTGGAATGCTCCTTCGACGACACGCGTTGGCCTTCCTGGTCTTGCTTGTCGGAAACATTTCGATATGTTTATCACAGGTAAGAACCCCTTGCTTATTAATATTTCGCCAATACTAAATACCTTGTCGACACGTTGGCAATTATTTTAAATATTTAATTTTCTCAAAAAAACTATCGTCTTATTTTCGTTCAAAAAACGACCGCAAATTAATTTATACGAGGAACATCTGTTAATCAGTTTTCATGTGAAGTACAATTCATAAAAGATACGTACCCACTTTTGATATTACAATGATGAATTCACACATTTTGAAGCAAGTCGACGCAATACAAGATAATTGCGTGATTTCAATTACGATTTATGGGTGTAATATAACCATAGGTCATGCTCGTTATATGGGAATTTTACCCGTCAATTCTCATATTATCGCTTCAATCAAGTCACACTAAAATGAATTGAATATTTATCTAATTTGATTATATTTTTTGATCTATCGATTAGGATATTAACATAGATTATGCAGATTAATAGCAGATGTTTACATCACCGAAACAAAAAATCGTAAAATTTTAAACAGAAAAAAATCTTTTATGGTAATTAAGTACTATTATCTATGAGAATAATTTTGGTACTCGTTGATAGCAAATTAAGTTCACCTAGTTAAGTTTACTTAAATACTTTTCAAATTTGATCAACGGGGTTAATCGATTAGTGCATGTTTCGGTGCAATGATGCTAATTCACAAGTAGGGCTATTGTTTTCGATTTAATAAGAATGCGTGTGTAACTGTGTATACTTTTGATTTCTTTTATGATAAAAAAAACAACCTATCAGAGATATTTATTTCATTTTTCCTTTCACTATGTGAGATTTCATATCATTTCGCGGAAAAGTATTCTTGTTTATGAAAATTTTAACAAATGATTATTAATTTTTTGGGCAAATTTTAAAACGATTAATAAATTGTACGGCTTTACATTTTTTTACAGAATAATTTTAATGCTTACGTTTTTTTTGAACAATCATTGCAAAATACTCGTGTAGATGCTACATACCTACATGCACAATGCACATACCTACTTCATAATATGATTGCGATATTTTTAAAATTCAACAAATAAATTCCAACTGTCATTATTCATTTCAAGACGTCAATTTGAATTTATAACAAATTAGTTACTCAAGTTTCCAAATATTGCTATGTCATTGATAACAATTAATTAAATTAACTACTCGTTCGCCCATTTTTTTAATGATTTCAACTACAATAACGTAAAAAAAATATTTCACACTTCTGTTTACCGCTACCTTTTACCTACACCATCACACCAATCCATGTAACACATTAAGACAAATAGACTTGTGGTCTTTTTGAAATAGGTATCTGAAGTAATGTTATATTAATAACTAGTTGCAAAAAAGCATTCATTGCGTGTACTTTTTTTCATTAAAATATGTACATATTTTGTTCAAAATTCATTCTCAATTATACACTGTTGTTACATCGTAACAATGATTTTATGTAAATAAATGCGGATACAATTATTATGAAAATGAAAAATTCTGCTTCTTTGCTGTACCCAGAAAAATTGTTCTTTTTCACAAAAACTATAGCTACCGAATTACTTAGTATAATCCAAATCATCACCGTGTTGTAATTCGTATAATTTCAATAGTCGAGTATGTTTTTTCCCGTAACCCAAATTTCAATTTTATTGCAAGTTTATTTTCGTAAGTATCCAAAACTCCATTAAAAAAATATAATTTGGTCGAAATTTTAAGAAAAGTGGTCAGTTTTCTTTTATTTGATAATCGGCCATGTAGATAATATAATTTAATACTTTCGCCTTCCACAAAACGCCATCATTTTCACTTAAAATATCAAATATTCATACAATAAATTCGTTTGTTTACCATTTTACTTTTTTTTTCAAATTTTCTACAAAAGTCGTAAAAAGAAGGAAAAGTGGAACACTTTCACATACCTACATCGAATATTATATGGTTACAGATGACGTATGAATGAACAAGTATGTCAAGCATAAATCGTTATAAATGTGTATACAAAATTATCTTTATGAATCGTCATCATCTCGCTGATGATACCGATGATACCTACTCTCGGTAGTATCGTAAATATTTTAAATACCGTTCATTGCCTTCTCTATGAGCGAAAAATAGGTTCGTTTATGGTGAACTTGATTATTCATGTGTGCCATGAAGGGCGAATAATCGTATCAACGTACTTGTTTCGGTATTATGCTCTACCAATGCATCCACACGAAGACAAGAAAAAATATGATTTACGACCACCTTCGTTGTTTTTTTCTCTAATGTTTAATTAAAGGTTAAAATCGTGGGTGGATTTTTCGTGTCATTGTTCGTGACATTGTGCGTTGAAATATGGAAATGAGATGATTGAAAAAATGTCCTATGAGTAAAAAAATTATTTCAACTCGTATGTCACATTTTTCAATCAAGAGTTTGTATGTGCTTGTTTTGAAATGTAGATTCATTTGCCTTTTAAATAAGTTCAATAATGTTTTTCTCATGGTTCGTTCTATCAGTATTTTCATTAGTAAGCACAAAACTGTAGCTTCGAGTGAAAACCCGAAAATCTTTCTGCTCAACGATAAGCGCTTACCTTTCAAATTTTAACGTTCCTTTGATGGTATGAAACTTTTTTGAAACAATGAAGAATTTCTCCTTAATCAACTGACGTTAACCCCTTCTGTAAAATATTACTCCTATAACTTTCTTCCTCTACCACCCCTTCCCCTTAATTATTCCCTATGTATATGTGCTTAAGGTGACGTATCTGAACTTTGAGGATATATATCTCAGTTAGTTTTTAAGGTAAAAACGTGCGGTTTAAAGTATTGAGTTGCTTGTGAAATTTCCTATAAAAATCACTAACAACTTGGAAAGTACTGAGCAGTGTTGCCAACCGACCTCGGCGATTTATCTCGAGACGCCATAATTTGAAATCTTGAGAAATCTTGAGGTGTCAAAATGGGTATCATTTTAAAGGAAATTTTAAGCAGATCATGGTACTGTGACATTACGGTGATAAAAAAATGGAAAAAACATCTTTTTTTTATTTAATTTCATTTTTTGAACATTAATAAACCTAAAAAATTGGTATGAAATGGTTTAAAACATCGAAAAATTGTTTTGAACTGTTTTTAATTTTTAAAACACGTTTTTTTCTATTAAAAAAAACACTTCTTTTTTCATTTCTTTTTATTTTTTGAATTTAAGAAACTTTTTGCGTTTTTTTCAACTTTTTGCATTTTTTTCATTTTTGAGCAAAATTTGAATAAATTTTGAGAAATCTTATTATCTTGGGACGATCTTGAGGTGATCTCAAAATCTTGTAATCCCAAGATAAATCTTGAGGGTTGGCAACACTGGTACTGAGGATTTTCTGTTTTTGTGTAACGTTAACAAAGTATTGGTGCTAATTAAAAAAGTAAAAAAAAATAAGCAAGTGTCCAATTCACCGAAAAAAGCTGATTTTGTACATCCTATTATGAGAGAAATTCAGTGATAAGTCAACGTATGAATAATTGAACACTATCCGAAGAATCCCTCGCATGCCACCTTTCCGGGTTATCCGGATATATTAGGATTTTATTCGTTTTTTGCAAAAGCACTTATAAAAATTATTTCACTCGATTCACCTATACGCTATTAAACGGTCGGAATTTCAAGATTCCGGAAACATTCGGGGTTTGGGAAGCTCGATAATCTCCTTTTTGGTTAGTTACTCGTGTAAAAAAAAAGTAGATCACATAATTTTTTTTTATTAAATAATCTTAAAAAACCTTACATAGCTTGGTGGATAAATTACGACTACTCAGGTTACGTACTATTTTCGTTGGTAACGAATTAACGAAGAGCAAGCTGCATAACGTTTATGCGTTATATTTAAATGAACTGAAAACTAACGTGATACGTTGAAAATTACGTACCTATCTACTCGAACAAATTGAAATAAGTCAGCATAAAATACGCGTCCTCATCTATTCGATGCGGGCAAATTCGTTCTTAGCGAAGTAAATATATCGGATATGCATAACATTAACACGTTTTTTCGCAGAACACTAGGTAAATTGAAATGAAATAATTGAACGATCTAGAGAAGATATAACAGTAACTAATGAGGGCGCATGTGCGTATCACTTCGCGACGAGTTAATTCGTTTTCGTGCTTTATGGACTGGTTACTCATTCTTATGACCCGTTGTGTCCAAAAGGAAGGAAGCGTTTATTATTGCGACAATGCATGCGTACGAAACGAATACGAATTTACATGATAATAGATACGAAGGATATAAGTATAGGTATACAGGTCAACGCAATAGCTTATAAAAGGAATTCGAGGTATTTGTTGTTGAAAAAGGATAGGACGCGACGGAAGTACAATAAAAAGAAAACCGGCTTGTATGGTGGGTGGACTTTGGTGTAAAACAAAAGTACTCTCAGGTAACACGTTTTCTTTCTATTTTAACCGTGATAATGAATATTGGAACGTAATTATGAAAAAGATTTCTCGTACGTTATTCTTCACTTGCTCGTAATGTACAATATTCAAGTGCAACTGTGTTTTTAACATAACTACTTGTAACTTAAGATTTAAGACACTATTGGTAGGTTAGGTCCTTGCATAATTTACATATGCGATTTTAGCTACGTAAATTTATCAATACCTTGTTTCGCGATTCAACGCGTCGTTAAATGTTATCTTGATTTTTGTAATTATTTTTATTGATTACCTATAGCTAAACGGAGATTTTTTTATTTTTGTTTCAGAATCCACAAAATAACTTATTTACTTGTCCAGTTGGTAAGTAATTACGATGAAAATGTGTTTAAATGTACTTACAACGTAAGGTGGACCTGCTTCTATACTATTAAATGTTTTATGCAAAGAAAAAGTAAATATCTTAGAAGTACTGAAGGCGTGTTCAAGGTATTAAAGTTGATACTTAAGGCCAAAGGTGATTTTTTTGTCTTGTTTATACCACACCTTGGTTATCTAATGTGAAACTGAAATTACTCAACTATCTATCAATTAAATTTTCCTCGATAGGTATTTCAAATCCTATTGTCAATATTACCCTACATTGGTAAATTTTTCAAATGTATCTCTGATTGATTGACCATTTCGTTATCACTACGACACTTTATAATTTATTAACAAAATAACAAAATTATAATAAGAAATAATCAAAATCATACATAACATCAAATGGTAAATATCAAGTTAAAAATTTAAATAATTTTTATGTACAATTCCATTTACCGTCATTCTGTAAAAAATCAAAAATTAATTATGAAATGAAATTTTTAATCATCTTCCTCAAAATTGTTTCTCCCTCGTTTTGGTAAATTAACCGGTCCGTTCAAGATACTTTCCACATCGAGGAACGGAATTTCCGGAATCGATTTCCTCATTTCGCTTACCGAACAACATATAGTGAGTCCCTTCGACGGAACTTTGAAATCAATGGTGGCATTCTGCGTTGCCCAATTATTTTCGAGACAGGTACTTTTACAAATTTTTAACGTAGCGTTTTTTGGTAAAAACGGATTATTCGAGGTGATCAAACCAACACCTCGTTTGGTTTGCGGATCGTACACTATTTTCCAGAAATAAAGCGGTACTCGAATTTTATTTTGGTGAAGGTAGAGTTTTCGTAATTTGTCTTTATCATCTGCCAACTCCAAAATTCCGCTAGTACCAGTTATAACATCCAAATCTTTTTTGAGCTTAAAAAACAAAATAACCAGGTAATAAAATTTTTTGAGGAGGTAATAAAGAGTTGAAATAATTACCTGGATTGCTAACTTCCTAACATTCTTTTCAACAGTAAGCCAATTTCCACCGTTGATTTTTTGCCATTGCGGAGCAGCATTTATGTACAAATATGTCGCAAATTGCCAACTAGCGAAGAGAAAATCGCCATCGGGAGATAGATGACCTCGTGATAGATAATTCTCATCTGCAGAATCATTGTATTTTTTGAAAACCCAGTCGAAATTTCTGTCTTGAGATCTCTGTAATGCAAATAGAAGCCACATTCATGCACCGTCGCGAATAACGCATTAATAAAAGTACAAACCTGAACATAATACGAATTAGGATTAAATCCTTTATAAAATTCATCCGTCGAGCCAACGTCAAATTTTGGTCTGTGAGACTCGCGTTCGGCTCCTTTTAACGCAGCACCTATGGCGGTATGTTTGGTATAAAATGTATCAGCTGATTCAGCCAAATGACAAACCGTTATTAAAGGGTGCCATCCTTCGGCCTACAAAAAGTTTACGATTTTTACAATTTATACCATCTATGTAATTTTTTTCAAATTATGAACCTGGAATCCTATCTCGTATAATTTTCCGGTTTGTGAGCAACGTGTTTTCGTATCTTTTACATCTGGTTTAGGCGGCAATTCACATAAAGCGTCTTTAATAGCGTATGCTCCAGCGTTATTACCGGTACTCGACGTAAATTGTTTGTCTTTTTGACATTTACTATCGATAGACATTGTTTTGGAATCACGAAGCCGATTTTTATCTCCTGGACAAACTAGCTTTATATTGTCACCTTTGTCGAGTTCGACAAAGCCCTTATTTCCTTGTACTTTTGGTATCAACAACGAATAGCTTTTGTTTTGTTTCGTCAATATAATTGGTTGATTTAGTTTCGGCAGGTCTCCGTTCATGTTTAGTTGACATTCTGTAAATTTAAAAGGCATAAGGGTTTCGATTCAGTTGTACGCGTATTTTGTCATGATTGATTTGAGTATAATTCGTAAAAAAGGTTGAAATCTATGAAAATCGCATTGGCATCGCAATCTTTATGAAAAACCATCCAGGAGAATCCTCTCCCCATCGTCATAAATTTTTTAAAAAATCCCCAATAAGCAGCAACCTGGAAAACCCCTTTCCCCTCCTTCTGGTTGGGCCTGCCGCAAAGGTACCCTCAACGTAAAATTATTAGAATAGGACAAAGGACGATTTCTTCACAAATACAGTGGGTACTGTTTATTATAATCTCTCCGCTTAATGTGATCGAAATTAGTTGGAACCGAACGCTTCCATCTGTTTGTGCATAGAAATGTGCGTTTATTATAATAATTGACACATATTGGG
Source organism: Maconellicoccus hirsutus (assembly GCA_003261595.1). Taxonomy (NCBI): domain Eukaryota; kingdom Metazoa; phylum Arthropoda; class Insecta; order Hemiptera; family Pseudococcidae; genus Maconellicoccus; species Maconellicoccus hirsutus. The sequence continues at coordinate 140,099 of QBDW01005044.1, forward strand.
TCCGCTTAATGAAATCGAATATTGAGGGAAACAATTCTTCAACATTTTGACGAGGTGTTACACACTCCAGAAGAATTTCGAGCCAACGATTTAGCCAAAAAAACATCATTACTTGATGCTTTACATCTTCTTGCAACTGCCTGGAGGTCAGTACAAGAATCAACCATTCAGAATTGTTTCAAGAAAGGTGGTTTTAATCTACAATGCACGCCAAATGTCTGTGATGAGCCCTCAGTACCATGTCCTAAAGACATGTCATTAGAAGCTTTCAACGAATGGTCAAGTTTGGATGATAATGTAGCCACATCCAGTCTTCCTGACGAGAACGACCTATTTGCTGATGAGGAGTCCAACGAGTCCAATGAATTAGACGAATCAGACTCGGATGATCCGCTTCCAAACCCTCCCTCCCATGCTGAAATTCAGAAAGCTATGGACATCCTATCGAAAGGAGTTCAGTATTACGCCCAAGAATTTGATTTACATTATCAATACACCTCATTCATAAACCAAATGCTGGAAGAAAATAAAAAGCAAACGAAAATAGACGATTTCTTCAAAAAAAAAGTGATAATTTAGCTCTTATATGTTACGACAAATGAATCGATTTTTAATTTTTTGAAAATAAATGTCACGACTAAGTGTTTTAGAACTTTTTTCACTTTCTGGAATATTTCTCTTAAAGGAATTGATATCAACTTGTCCCAACTCGATTATAATGAGCGGTACCCACTGTATTGTGATGTTATCACGAATTCGTTTATCTCATTTTTATCTATTTCGTCTAAATTATAATAAATACAGTATTGCAAAAATTAATTCGAGTTTTATGAGCATAATTACTTGAAATAAAAAACGACGAAGTAGAGTTTAATCTCATAACGCACAATTTTTTTTTTTATTTACATATCTTTAAATTCATTGTACGCGATAACCTTTATTAACATTATTAACCATGATTTTCAACTTGTAATCTTGAACGATGATAATCTGAAAATACATTTCCTGCGCTTGCAACTTTACTTTAATAATACATTACTTTTTTTTACATTACGTTCAAAATTCTTTATTCAGATTATTAATCAATATATCAACTTGAGCTGTTCGAAATTTTAGATAAAAAATTATCATTTTGTCAGTAATTCAGGTACATCCATTTTTTTATAATTATTTTCAATATGATATTTTTTCATGGTTGGTGGATACCTAAATAATAAATTAAAAAAAATTACATTTCATATTTTTCAAGCATATATCTGCCTATTTTATAACAAAACGTAATTACTTCGTCATATCAGTTATCATACAAAATGAAAGTAATATTTTACATAAATAAAAAAATACACAAATTTACACAATTACTTACTCTCTCCAAAATTCGTCTCTGATTTCACAAAACACACGAAAAAAATTAATAAAGCAGACGCAACCAAAGAGTTTTTAGCCATCGTGTCCATCGTGTTGGACATCATTTAAGAACAACCACGATACAAGTTCACAATAGTTTAATAAACAAACTATCGTCTTCGGTTTGCTCGTTGAAATATTTATACGTACCTAATATTCAACAAACAAATATGATTAATGTATCAATGGTACTTTTTCCAACAATTAAGTCAGCGCGTAATTTCCACTTACTTCACTTATCTGGTTAACGAGTGTACGTACATGTCCATATGTTGAAATTAATCTTCTGTTATTAGTAATTAACTTTATACTGTAAAAAATGATTTACGATTGATAAAATATAATTAAAGAATAGCGTACTGTTAATTCGAAGTACATGTTACCTGATTCGACGCAGGTTATCGAATTCGATGCTCCTTTCGCGAGTATCTTTTACACACTAGAAGTGTTTGCCATCGAATGGAATGCGAAATGTGCATCATGATGTGTAGACCTTTATACAAAACTGGTTTTTTTCTAGGGGTCGCAAAAATTATTGTACCTGAAATGTTAATCGAATTAGCTGTAGTAATAAAAAACCAACCGTAATCTTATTTTTAAATATCCACGTAGGTAGACCTACATACATGACTATAATTCTTGTAAAATCACAAAAAAAAATTCTCAATTAAAAATCAACCGCCAGTATTTGGATTTATTCCAAGAACAAAATGTTATTTATTATTCCCCTTTGACCTAATAAAATCTAAATCTTTTTCATTGTAAAACCTATCAGATCAAATGTATCATTGAAAATTACAATGCAATTTTTCGATAAACCGTTCACTTATAATTGGTAATAGCAACAACGAAAAAAAAATAATATCAAGAGAAACTCTAATATCACTCAGCCAATTAGAAATTTCTACTTTACAATAACAACAACAATTAGTACATAGGCTTTGGTACTCGTATAACAAAATGGGTAAATAGACGATTATTGAAATGTTATGCTAGTAAAATTCATACTACATGCATGTAGACAAGGTTGAAATCGCTGCAAACTCATAGCTTCACGCTTATATTACATAAATTCCACGTGAAGAAGTGACTGGCCTAATTTATGGAAAGACGCTAAAATAAGTAGAATTCATCTAGCACGTTGACCTGCAGTTAGCAAAGTTGTACCTTCTACGGTAGAAAGCGCTTAGGACTTGGCGTTGTTACAGGTACTTTACCATTTTACATGCTTTGGCATACGAAAAACCATGAAAATTCTGCCAAAATTTTATTTAGGAAAATTATTACAAAAGATATTCGCCAAATATGCGCTTATAAGTATGCCAAACTTCAATGTAGGAATCCGCACTTTCATGTATCTTTCATTTTATCGTAATTTAAAAAAAAAACTGAGGCTACTTTCCATCAGAAATTTCCAAATGAATCATGTGAACTTGGAGTAATTCTCTTGTCAGGTGTTTTGCATACAGTAATAGATTACCTGACGATGGAAGACAATTGCTTTCTTGCCTACAGATATCATTTCGTTACTATCTCCGTATCTCCTGAATTCGTATTTTCTCGTATTAGCTAAATTACTTTATGATTCGATTCAGTTATTTTTGCCCGTTGATAGGAATTTAATTACAGGTTAGATTTAAGGAAAAGACGATAAAAAAATGCTCATATTTTTAAACCAAAAAGAAAATCATGTGGAGAACAATTCATGGGTAGAGGTCAAGTTACATGAATAGGTAAACTGGAAAAAAGATATTTTCGCTTTTTTCTTTTCACTTTTATTCCAAAAGTAAAATCTGCATATTCAAATGTAACTCGGTATATGTGGGTATTCTTATCACTGGTTACAATCGAGGTTGAAATTTCCAATAATTAAAAGTTGAGTAATTTCGTATACAAGGCGTAATCGTGTTTCAAAACACTTACCTATCTATCGTCAAAGCGTCTATGTGGTTTTTCGATACGATGCGTTCGATTACGAAAATATTTTATTTTTTCTATTGGATTATAAGTAATTGATATTTAATTACATGGATATTGTCGTTTGAGGTAAATTTAAAATTATGGAGTTATTTTGGAAAGCGATTTTTTGCGAATCATGATGAGGAATGTTTGCTGGCTCAAGCAGAAGGGTGGAAAAAGGGGGATTTTCCGCGGCCTGAATTTTTGATATTTTTATGTCTTGGCTATGGTACACAAAATCGAAAATCGCCACCACGAAAAAGCGTTACAAAAAGCGTTACAAAAAGCATTACAAAAAAGCGTCACGCGGTTGTCATGGTAACCGTTGTCATGGCAACATATCATGCTCATGAGTGATAATTTTAATATTTTCATGTTGTGATAACACGTCATAGATGGCGGGTCATTGTTATAGTGACATATCATGATCATGAGTGATATATACGATGACACAAGTCGTTGTCATGGCAACGTGTGATGCTCATGAGTGATGATTTTAATATTTTCATGTTGTGATAACACGTCATAGATGGCGGGTCATTGTTATAGTGGCATATCATGATCATAAGTGATATATACGATGACACAAACCGTTTCACGGTAACGTGTCATGCTTATGACTATGAGTGATTCTTGATATTTTCGTGATATGATTGACAAGTGATATGCAATGACTTGTTATGATTAACGTCATTGAAATGGTCAGTGTCATGGTCATGTCATGGGTGACATATAATCATGGCTTGGTGATATGTCGAATGACATGCCATGGTGACCTGAATAATGCCATATTATGGTAATGTCATGACGTCGTCATGATAATATGCGTGATGACGATATGTGATGGCAAGTCAGGTGATGTCATAAGAAAACATGGTTTAAATTACATCTATTTTACATGCGTCACATTAACAACAAAAAATTCACCAAATATTCACAAATTCACAAAAAAATATAGAAATGAAAATAAAAAATTCACAAAATAAAAAACTTAAACAATTTTTACAATGAAAACCTGATACGTCTCGCCTTATTCGGGTACATGAAAATCATCCTTTAAGTACTCGGAGTTACCTCAAATAACAGAATGTGCTATTATTGTCAAAAAAAGTTCCACTTGTAAAGTATTTTTTTCTTGATTTTTTTCAGGATGGGAACTAAAAGGTTTACATTGTTACAAATTCTTCAGTATCAGGCATTCCTGGGAGAGTGCAGCTCAGTTATGTAATAGGTAAGTTTCCATTTTACATAGATGCTCGAAAAAATAGCATTGTAGAGGTTAAATTTTTTCATCTTTGGAATAATTTCCATTTTTAAGAATTTTGCGATTATCCACGCTGGTAGTTGGTACACAAAATATGTACCAGGTGTAATAAAACCGTTATGATAAAATATGTATACTTGGAGGCGAAAACGCAGCTAAAATTATACGTGAATTTTCCAGATATGGTAGTGATTTAGTATTAGTCGAGTCATACATAGAAAATAATTATACTGCAAATTTTGTTACCCGAAATTTGGGACCTGCGGAGAAGAAAGGTCAAAATTACTGGTTGGGATTAACGTCATTAGATGATCTCAGAACGAATACGCTAGAATCCGCCGGAGGTATATTAGTTTCGCAGTATTCAGGTAAACATTTGATGTTCGCACGGCGTACGACCAGGAACTAAGAAATTTTTGAAGCTAACGAGAGTATGCTAATTCGTTGATTTATCTCACTCGTTCAGGTTTTTGGTCGTTATCGCAACCGGATTCCACGTCGGGAGAATGCGTCGATGTACATTTACGTGATGAAGTGCAATCATGGCAATTGCAAACTTGCGAAACGTTATTACCATTTCTTTGCAGAACTTCGGCTTGCCCAACTGGTACAGAGTTATTCATTTTATGGAATTGTGTAGAATTGTCATATCGATCGTTTAATTCATAGGTTCTTTTCATTGCTCCAATGGAAAATGTATTAACGCCGAATTTAAATGTGATAAACAAAATGACTGTGGTGATTGGTCCGATGAACTGGATTGTCCATCTTTATGTCATTATTACATGGCTAGTAGTGGCGATGTTCTCGAATCGTCGAACTACCCTCATAAATACGAATCTCTGTCAAATTGTAAATGGACTCTGGAAGGTCCCCAAGGACATAACATTTTCTTACAGGTATATATCCATCGTAATATCAATCCCCTTAATCCAAAACATAAACGTAATCCTCAATTAATTTCAGTTTCAAGAATTTGAAACAGAAAAATCTTTCGATACGGTTCAAATTTTGGTCGGTGGCCGTACCGAAGATAAAGCTGTCAACTTGGCGACTTTGTCAGGAAAATTGGACCTCAGCAATAAACGCTTCGTTTCTGCTTCCAATTTCATGATCGTCAAATTTAGCTCAGACGCGTCAGTAGAAAAGAAAGGTTTTAGGTATGCTTAACGTTATTTCAAAACAGTGAGATATTTTCATGTCAAGATGATTTGGAAGTGCAGGTTGTCGAAAATTCGGTTTTTGGAGCATAATTCTCCTTTTATGGGACCTGAAAGGTTTGGATTTGGGGCTTAAATACAATTTTAAGAAAACTACTACATATTTAAAAATTTTTATACTTCGATTTTAGCACCTCCTTCCTAAATTTGGGGCTTTCAAAATCAAAATTTGTCTTTCGCTATAATTTTAGTATTAAGGATTGACCAAGAACTTTCTATTTAAAAAAAAAATCAGCCTCCTTACTACAATGAGAGCTGAATTAAAATTTGATGAACTTTTTTGCGCCTTAAAACATGAACATGCTTTACGCTTAATTTCATTACCCTTAAAAAGTAACGCTTCTTATTCGTGATGGTTTTCCAGTTATGTACCAGAGCAAAGACATGAAAATGTAAAAAATAAATTTTTTGAGTATTTTTATAATTCGATTATTTGAACAGAGCATCTTGGAAAACCGAACCGCAAACTTGTGGAGGTAATTTAAGAGCAACCACTCAACCACAAACTCTTACGTCGCCAGGATATCCACAAAATTATCCCGGTGGATTAGAATGTTTGTATACGATATCGGCACAACCTGGTAGAATTATTACTCTTGAAGTATGCATATTTTTTTTACTGTAATTAATACAAAACAATGAGTAGGTGATTTAAATTTTCAAATTTTATTAAATTTTACTCAGATCGAGGATATTAATTTGGTATACGACCGCGATTACATACTAGTCAGGGATGGTAATCATCCGAAAAGTCCGCTATTGCAAACATTAACAGGAAACAAGAAAAATAGCCCTAGAATGGTGATGTCAACTGGTAACGAATTGTACTTGTATTTCAAGACAAGCTTGGGTGAATCGCAAAAAGGATTTAAGATCAAATACTCCCAAGGTGACAATTTTATTCGCCATTACATGTTCATAACTTAAAAAGGGAATTCTTTGATTAACTAATAAAAGATGTTTACGTATCACGATATAGGTTGTAGAGCAACAATAACTGAACTTAATGGAACCTTGTCATCGCCCGCTTTCGGTTTAACCAATTATCCTAGTAATTTGGATTGTCTCATTCGCATTAAGAATCCAACCTCAGGGCCACTATCGTTAAAATTCGACTCGATGAATATTCATGCATCCGATAAAGTACAAATTTACGATGGAGGAAGTACGAGTGGTCTTCGTCTACATCCTAACGAAGGCTTTAGCGGAAATGCGGTGCCGAAGATTACTGTTACCGCGTCTAGTGGAGAAATGTTGGTGCGATTCATTACAGATGCGCTGCATAATAGTAAAGGATGGCATGCTACTTTTTCCGCCGGTACGTCGAAGTTTTTATGATCAAATCCGTGGCTACAAATTGGTTACGAATTTATTGGTACTCATGTAATCCTATAGATTGTCCGGTGTTGCGATCCGGTGAAGGAGCTTTGGCTTCGAATAGAGATACCGCATTTGGTACCGTGGTTACTTACTCGTGTTCCGTTGGTCAAGAATTTGCAACTGGGAAATCAAAAATTGTCACCGAATGTCAAATGGGTGGTAATTGGTCGGAGACCTATATTCCGAAATGCCAAGGTAGAGAACAAACATTTGCATATATTTATGCAATTTTCTCTTACATATTGCTTAAATTTTCCTTGAAAATTTTTCAGAGGTTTATTGCGGTCCAGTTCCTCAAATCGATAACGGATTCTCCATCGGATCGACCAATGTTACGTACAAAGGTGTAGCTTATTATCAGTGCTATGCTGGTTTCGGTTTCTCATCGGGTCAGCGAAGTGAAAAAATCACTTGCTTGGCTGATGGGAAATGGGAAAAATTACCATCTTGTCAAGGTATGTTCATCAAATGTCCGATCCGTCGAGTAATATTCATCATATAAACGTTATATTTTAAGCTTCGCAATGTCCTCCGTTAACCGAATCTCCTCATTCGAATGCAACTATTTTAAATGGCGGAGGTCGTAGCTACGGGACGATTGTTAGATTTGAATGCGAGCCCGGATACTCTCGGAATGGCGCACCTGTCGTATTATGCATGAGTAATGGAACGTGGTCGAGTGCAGTGCCAACTTGTACTCGTAAGTCATACTTTTTTTTTCAATATGCTGAAAATGAATTCAATTGTACCTTGAATTTCATCATGATTATTTTCGTAGGAGCGGAATGCCCTAAATTACCAGAAATAGCAAACGGCTTCATAATTGATTCTACTAAACAATACCTCTTCGGAGATGATGCGCGAGTCCAATGCCACAAAGGCTTCAAACTTACTGGTGGATCGTCACAAATAAAGTGTGGACCTAATCAAAAATTCTTAAATGTACCGAAATGCGAAGGTATGTCATAAAAAAATGCTTCCGTTATGAATAATTAATTTTCACAGAAAATAGATCATGGTATTCAGAATGAAGTAAATTGCTGAGTCGAATGATGCAAAGCACGACATCATCCGACCATCCATTCTCAAGATACCGAGCTTTAAGCTGAAAAACAAGATATCGGATGCGGTATCTTGAAGTAACAATAGAAATGTGAAAGAGGTGTGAAAAGATGCAAAATTAAACGAGAATCGGAATGCTTGTAAATTTTTTCATTAAAACTTTGTTAATTATCATTTAAAAAATTCTTATTGCAAAATATAAACATGAAACAACAAATTGGCAACGTCGCAACTTTGAAAAATTAATTCAGCTTACAGTTCGACATCTTGAGAATTGATAGTCGAATCGTGTCGAGGTTTGAGTCATTCGGCTCAGCGGAAAATTTCCTTCATTTTGAGTACCATGATCGATTTTCGGCGAAAATTAATTATTCCTAATTTTATTATGACCCCCCTAGCCCCTTCCCAATTAATATTTTTTGACGTCATTTTATATGCATCATTTCTCCAAACACAGCATATTACATGTACAGTTTGAACCCTTTTCGTTCAGTATCTTCCAAGATATTGCAATGCAAAGAGGGTCTTAAATTTTCCAATACAGGCGACAGTAATAGGCAGGGTTTCCCAAAAACCCGCCTAAAAACCAATACATTCCAAAACCCGTGTAATTTCTTATTTTAATAATTTCAACAGATGTTAACGAATGCGCTGCTAGTCAATGCGATTCCGCATCCACTGACTGTATAAATACAAACGGTGGATTCCACTGCAAATGCCGTGCTGGTTTTTCTCCTAATTTAGACTGCAGACCAATAGGAGATTTGGGTTTAGTATCTGGTGGTATACCAGATGAAGCAATCACTGTTTCTAGTTCTGAGCCAGGATTTTCTCGCGAGGTATAAAATTTTCTTTTTCGTGGTGGACTTTTACTACACGGATATATCACATATTATTCACTGATTTTTCTCTTTTGAAGACTGTGCGTCTAAGCAGCATGCGTGGTTGGTGTGGTGGAAGTGCTGAACCAGGATCCAACTGGGTTATGTTTGATTTAAAAGCTCCAACCATTGTTCGTGGATTTAGAACACAAGGTGTTTTAAGATCCGCGAATAAATTTGCTTTTACTACTGCCATTAGAATTCAAGTAAGTTACACCCGTAATTACCATTAATAAAGCATCGATCATATTGTAATCTAATTTACTATTTCAGTACACGAGCAATTTGACCGATGTCTTCAAAGATTACACAAATCCAGATGGAACACCAGTTGAATTCAGAATTTTGGAGCCCACTTTATCTATTTTGAATTTGCCTATACCAATTGAAACGCAGTATTTGAAATTCCGAATTCAGGTAATTACGTTTTGATTATTCAAAATCAAACGAATCCACGTTGATTTAATATTTTCAAAAGGATTTCGCCGGAGCTCCTTGTATTCGATTAGAAATCATGGGATGTACTAAATTGGAATGCATGGATATAAACGAATGCGCTACTCGTAACGGAGGATGCGACCAAAAGTGTATTAATAGGTACGTGATGCATTATTTATGCTATTTGCATTTCTCAATTATTAATTTTTGCATCAATTTAGTCCTGGAAACTATTCCTGTTCTTGCAATGTTGGTTTTGAGTTATACACGAAAAATGGAACAGCTGGTTTCTTTATCGATGAATCTGAAAATGGAGATCGCGACGGCGATATTTACCAATTGAATAAAACTTGCGTTCCTGTAATGTGCCCCAAATTAGAAACACCGGAAAATGGGAAAATTCTTTCAACAAAGGTACCAATGGGAATTGATGAGCCATAGGTTTAGTTACACGCAGATGAATGACGATTAACTAATGTTTGTTTTTCTCAAGGATTTATACCATTTCGGCGATCTAGTCAATTTCCATTGTAACTTTGGCTACGTAATGGTTGGCTCATCCTCTTTATTATGTACTTCAACCGGTGCATGGAATGGAACAGTACCTCAATGTCAATGTACATATTCGATTTGTTGGAAATTTTCAAAATTTCACCGTGATAAAATAATTTAACGAATTTTATTTTCCAGTTGCTAAATGCGTTTCGTTGCCGGATGAAAAATCAGAAGGTTTATCTGTATTACGAGCAAATACAGATACCGTGTTGGTACCATTTAAAGAAAACGTCACCTTGAAGTGTAACAGCACCGGAAGAAAATTAAGAAGCACCGCTATGTCTGGATTTAGACAATGTGTCTATGACCCGAAACAAGTACGTAATCTCAGAAAATCTCAAATTCAACGATATGTCGATTTAACCCGATATTTTTCAGGGATTACCCGACTACTGGCTTTCTGGAGCCCAACCATCGTGCCAACGTATTGATTGTGGCCCTCCTCTGCCCACACCTGGTGCTGAATACGGGGTATTTAGAGACACCAAGTACCATTCTTCGTTTTTCTTCGGTTGCCAAGACACATTCAGATTAGCCGGTCAGACCGAACGAAACGACAACGTTGTACGTTGCGAGGCGAACGGTATCTGGGACTTTGGTGATTTAAGATGCGAAGGACCGGTTTGCGAAGATCCCGGAAGACCTGTCGACGGTTTCCAAATAGCAGATAGTTACGAACAGGTGAGAAATTAAAGATGACGCGATTACGCAACAAAGAACCAACATGGGATGTTTCGATTACAGGGATCGGAAGTTCAATTCGGGTGTAGTAAACCAGGTTACATTTTGATCAATCCCAGACCAGTGACGTGTATTCGAGAACCGGAATGCAAAGTCATCAAACCGCTGGGTATTACTTCTGGCAGAATACCAGATTCCGCTATTAATGCTACGTCTGAGAGGTAATTCTCGAGCGATTAATTTTTGCATTTTGTTTGCTTCCATCTTGAAATACTTCATTATTTTAAAACTCTCCCAGGCCAAATTACGAAGCAAGAAATATAAGACTGAATTCGGTTACTGGATGGTGCGGCAAGCAAGAAGCGTTTACTTACGTTAGCGTAGACTTAGGCCATGTTTATCGTATCAAAGTACGCAAAATATAACGAGATTTTATTTCATCTTTTTGATACGATTAGTGGCTAACTCCATTTGAATAATTTTTTAGGCTATTTTAGTCAAAGGAGTAGTTACCAATGATATTGTAGGACGTCCAACGGAAATACGATTTTTCTACAAACAAGCCGAAAATGAAAACTTTGTTGTCTACTTCCCCAACTTTAATTTAACAATGAGAGATCCCGGAAATTACGGAGAACTTGCGATGATCACGCTACCAAAATATGTACAAGCTCGATTTGTAATTCTTGGTATGTTTCAATGATCCATTTCTGTTGAATTGTATTCAACTGTAGAATTAATAATATGATAAATTCATCCACAGGAATTGTAAGTTACTTGGATAACGCTTGTTTGAAATTCGAATTGATGGGCTGCGAAGAACCGAAATTCGACCCATTGTTAGGATACGACTACGGATATTCGCCTTGTGTTGGTTAGTACACCGATGTCTCCTCTTTTATAAAATTCAGACCACAAAATCACCATATATGCGCTATGATTAGATAACGAAGCTCCAGTATTCCAAGACTGTCCTCAACAGCCGGTAATCGTTAGAAAAGGTCCTCATGGAATAGAACCAGTAAACATGACCGAACCAACAGCCATCGATAATAGCGGAGGTATCGCTCGTTTGGATATAAAACCCCAATCTTTCAAAATTCCACATATCACTTTCCACGATATGGTCGTGAAATACACCGCTTTCGATTTCGATGGAAACGTCGCCATTTGCGAATTCAATATCACCGTTGTTGGTACGTGAACATTAGACAAGGGGAATTATTCAAATTCAACGTATTAAACCTTAATTTCGTTATTCACTAGATGAAACACCACCGCAACTCAGTTGTCCTCAAAGTTACGTAATCGAATTGGGAGACAAACAGGATAGTTACGATGTGAATTTCACTGAAACCAGGAAAAGAATAAATGTCAGCGATGCATCTGGCGAAGTATTTATAACGTATAATCCTGAAAGATCCACTATACGAATTGGAGATTTCGAAAATGTTACTGTCACTGCGATGGATAAATTTGGAAATAAAGCTACTTGTTATTTCCAAGTACGTGCTTGGATTTCCCCTAAAGTGATTTTCATCATTTTGTTAACAATTGATTTCATTTAGGTTTCCGTTCAAGCCACGTCATGCGTCGATTGGGAATTAACGCCTCCTGCTAATGGAATTCTGAATTGTTCACCTGGCGATAAAGAACTTCAGTGTATTGCAGCATGTAATAAAGGATATAGGTAAATTGTTGAATTTCTTGGAAATATACAGGGTGTTCTAGGATAGAAGTAAGGCCTTCCACCAGGTAACTGTGCAACATAAGCTGAGTATATGTAGGCATGTTTGCCTACTCTCTGGACTACACGGGTAGCAGTATACTCTTTCAAGACAGTTTTTTTTCCTATTTCGTTTACCGATTTTGTATAATTATACTTCAATTACCAAAATAGATAGAAATATGCGGTTTGTTCTGGGAGAAAGAGAATTTTATCTAGATTATTGTGGTGTGGATGATTCTTCTACTAGGTCAATATTCAAACGTGTAAATGACAAATTAAAGAAAAAAACACGTTTCAAATTGTAAAACGTTTAGTTTATCATTTTAATTGAACTAAATTATTCTATTTTACAATTTAACACCGATTTATTTTACATTCGTTACAGCTGTTTCGGCTTGGATAGCCCCATCTTCAGACTAACCGAAATACACATGAAATCACTCAACTCGCGATGTAATACGTATATCGACCGAATTGCGTACAATTTTTTCGATTAAATTGGTCGACGGCTTAATTGCGTCGTTTAACACGTGAAAACCTGTCATTTTATGCCTAGTTATTTCTATTTCTTCCAATGAGTTGAGACGTCTTCCCTTTCCCTCGACGTGTAAAACCACTTAATTAAACTCTGAGATGTGGCCGCTTTCGAGAAGGTGATCCGCGAAGGTGGAACGACCCTTATTATTACGATTAAACGCAGATTTGTGATCATTTTTATTTAAATATTCAAAAATTTCTTCTCATAGCATATAACTTTGATAGGTGTTTTTAAACGGAAAAAGTTCGCTCATTCCAATACTGCAAAACCTCATATTTCTACCTTGATTAGGTTAAAAATTAAAAAAGCAAAAATTTCTAAAAATTTTCAAAATTATGTAAATTTTTGATATTTTAAATTTTGGAACGATCATAACTTTTAAACTATGCGAGATGAAAAGGTGAAGTTTGCAGCATTGAACAGGGCGATCTTTCTCTCTAGAAACACACGTCAAAATAATCGGCCATAAGAAAATTTTTTTTTTAATTCACGAATTATTAAAAGAAACTGCACTCATAGCCGCCTCAGCAGTCCGGAGGTTAGGCAAACATACATACATGGACTCAGCTTATGTTGCATAGTTACTGGATGGAAGATCTTACTTCTACCCCGGAACACACTATATTCAACAACGATGACTAAAAAATTTATAAAAATTACAGATTTACTGATGGCGAAATAGCGAAGACTTTCACTTGCGAAGAGAAGAATTTATGGGCTCCTTCATCAGTGATACCAGATTGTGTTTCTGAAGGTACAACTCCATTCTTATCTGCATTATTATATTATGAAATGAAAATTACACAAGTATAATTTCTATCTTATGATACAGATACTCAACAAGCAGAATATCATTTTATCCCCAGTATAACCTATCGTGCCAACGGAGCGGTTGCGGAATCATGTTTGAGACATTACGTTGATCTGATGAGTCAATATTACGAAGCTTTAGATAATGTATTGACTCAAAGATGTTCAGCTGTTAACATCAACATGAACGTATCTTTCTTGGAATCCAAACCATTACTCCTCGACGATAATGTTGTCCAAGTATGTATAAAATTTAAAAAATCCACTTCAAAAGTATTTCTCACTACATACTTTCACTATCCCATAGATCGATTACATCCTGGGAGTTTTACCGGCTGTAAGACAACCACAATTATACGATTTATGCGGATCAACTCTGAATCTCATCTTTGATTTGAGCGTGCCCCATGCAAGCGCTGCTATCGAACCTCTCCTAAATGTATCCGGTATCGGAAACCAATGCCCACCTCTTAAAGCTTTACGTTCCACAATAGCTCGTGGTTTCTCTTGCAATGTTGGCGAAGTATTGAATATGGACCCAAATCAAGTTCCACGATGCCGTAAGTACCACATGATTAAAAGCACGACTCAAATTCAAGAGCGATATTTAAATTCTGATAATTTATTAGTACATTGCCCCGCTGGAACGTCTGCCGGATTGAATCAAAAATCGTGTACTTTATGTCCTCGAGGATTCTATCAAGATAAAGATCGTCAAGGAAGTTGTCTCCGATGTCCGCAAGGAACTTATACCAAAGAAGAAGGTAATTTTTGTCTTCATACGTCACTCGGCTGATGTTGGCGTTTTAATCACACCCAAATTATTCAGGTTCAAAGAGCCTTTCTGAGTGTATACCCGTTTGTGGTTATGGTACTTACTCTCCAACCGGATTAGTTCCTTGTTTGGAGTGCCCAAGAAACAGTTACACATCGGAACCTCCTTTGGGTGGGTTTAAAGAATGTCACGCATGTGCGGCTAATACCTTCACTTACCAACCGGCCGCACCGAGTAAAGAATTTTGCCGAGGTAAGTAGTTTTCATGTACATCGAAAGGATTCACAATCAAGCACCACTAACTTATGAAATTTCATGCAGCTAAATGTCCTCCTGGTCATTACTCGGAAACCGGATTAGCACCTTGTGCTCCCTGCCCAAACAACTTCTATCAGCCACTCAGTGGGCAAACTATTTGCTTAGAGTGTCCATCCAGCATGAGAACCAAAACACCAGGATCAGCGGGACGAGAAGAATGTCAAAATGTCGTTTGTACAGAGAATTCATGCTTACACGGCGGACTCTGCGTTCCGATGGGTAAATCACGTTGATTCTTTAACATTTGCATGTAAAACGTATACAAACTACAATTAGTAATTCTTGGATTGAAATCGACGATTTCAGGACATACTCCTCAGTGCTTCTGTCCAGCCGGATTTTCAGGAAAACGTTGTGAAATCGATATCGACGAATGCGCTTCTCAACCTTGTTACAATGGTGGTTTATGCGTTGATTTACCACAAGGATACAGATGTCAATGCAAAAATGGATACAGCGGTATTAATTGCCAAGAAGAGAAATCCGATTGTCGAAATGACACGTGTCCGCAAAGAGCCATGTGTAAAGATGAACCAGGAGTTGGAAACTTCACTTGTTTATGTAGAAGCGGATATACAGGAGAAAATTGCGACATGACCGTAAGATCTAAAAAAATATAGAAAATTTAGCCTAAAAAATTGTTCCATTTTTAACTCGATCATTCGCATTCAGGTGAATCCTTGCACCGCCAATGGAAATCCATGTAAAAACGACGCTAAATGTATCGCCTTAAAACAAGGAAGATATAAATGCGAATGTCCTGCAGGATGGGAAGGACAACACTGCGACGAAAATATCGGTTAGAATATTTTCTAATCTATATTTCATCTAGTTTACCCTGCGACTAATCATTTCAAATTTAATAGATGACTGCGCCGAACGACCTTGCGTTTTGGGGGCCCAATGTACCGATTTGGTTGCTGATTATAAATGCACATGTCCTCCTGGTTTTACTGGTAAACGATGCGAAGTAAAAATAGATCTATGCGGAGAAAATCCTTGCGAAAATGGTATCTGCGTGGATAAATTATTCGCCAGACAATGCATCTGTCATCCTGGTTGGACTGGTATGTTAAAATCTGCCTTTCAAGATTATATTTTTACTTTTTCACGGTGGAATTTTCATCATTTTTAGGACCGAACTGTGAAATAAATATCGACGAATGTGAAAATAACCCTTGCATGAATGGTGGCGAATGTACTGATCTAGTGAATGACTTCAAGTGCACTTGTGACGTATATTACACCGGCAAGAGATGTCAGCATTTGATAGATGACTGCGCTTCACATCCCTGTCAAAATGGTGGTTCATGCGTTGACATGTTGGATGGCTTTGTATGCAATTGTAGGCCTGGATTCGTTGGTATGTTCTAATCTTGCAATTTTAGTTCGAATTTGGATTAAAAATTACAATTTAAATTACCCCTTTTTGCATCAGGTTTACAATGCGAAGCGGAAATTGACGAATGCTTAAACGATCCTTGTAATCCAGAAGGTACCGAGAAATGTTTAGATTTAGATAACAAATTTAAATGCGTATGTCATCCAGGATTCAACGGAGAGTTCTGCGAAGTAAGCAACATCACCACTCGTCAGTAAAGTAAAAAATACATTATGCAATCAATAATCAAATTTTCCAGGATAACATCGACGATTGCGCTTCCAAACCGTGTCTAAATAACGGCAAATGTATCGACGAAGTTAATAAATATTCGTGCAAATGCCCTCCCGGATGGACTGGACCTAATTGCGAAATAGACATAAGTTCGTGTCAAAGTAAACCATGTCTGAACGACGCTCGTTGTATCAACTTATTCCAAGATTACTTCTGCGTGTAAGTACACATCGCAATTCTATTTAGAATCCGTTTCCAAAAATGCTAAGCTTCCGTATTTTACAGATGTCCTTCTGGAACGGACGGCAAACAATGTGAGACGGCACCAGAACGATGCATCGGGAACCCATGTATGCACGGAGGAAAATGCCAAGACTTCGGTTCCGGTTTGAATTGCACCTGCTCGGATGATTATACCGGAGTCGGCTGTCAATACGAATTCGACGCTTGTCAAGCTAACGTTTGTCAAAATGGTGCTACATGTATCGATAACGGCGCCGGTTACACGTGCGTATGCCCGGCTGGATTTACCGGCAAGAACTGCGAAGAAGATGTAGTCGATTGCAAAGAAAATTCATGTCCGCCGACCGCAACTTGTGTAGATTTGACGGATAAATTTTACTGTCAATGTCCGTTCAATTTAACCGGTGAAGACTGTCGAAAACGTTGGTATTTTTATTATTTCTCATAGAAAAAAATTTCAAAGTGCTAACAACGAACGATACTTTTTCCAGCGATTCAAGTTGATTACGATTTGAGTTTCCCTGAAGCTGGCTATAGTTCTGCAACTTTAGCTGTACCTTTCAGATTTGAAGGCAGCAGGCAAAGTTTAACGATCGCCATGTGGGTTCAATTTTCTCATCACGACGAGCCGGGTATTTTCTTCTCCCTTTACAATGTCGGGTAAGTGGAAACGAAAGATAATCAGCAGTGTTGAAACAAAAGAATCACAACGTAAATTTTCATCACAGAACTGGTCATCTGGCCAACAGCCGTCGCGTTTTGGTACAAGCACATTCCAGCGGAGTACAAGTTTCATTATTCCCAGAAATTCAAGACGTATTTTTACCATTCCAAGAATACGCTACTATTAATGATGGTCAATGGCATCATGTCGCCATCGTATGGCATCAAGGTGTATTAACTTTGATAACAGAAGGTCTAATAGCAAGCAAAGCTGAAGGATATGGCGCCGGAAAGAAATTACCAGAATTGTAAGCATTTGTTCAATTGAAAAAAACTCAATTCTTTTCAATTGCTATAAATCTTGTATTTGTGCAGTGGTTGGGTGGTTCTTGGTAAACCACAACCAGACAGTGTTAAATCATATACTGAGTTAGGTTTCGAAGGACATCTCAGTAAAGTTCAAATTTGGGGAAGGGCTCTTGATTTCACCAACGAAATTCAAAAACAAGTGCGTTCCATTTTGTTAATTATTTCGTCAAGTAGAATTAATGAAAAATTACAAGAAATGTATTTTCCCAGGTGAGAGATTGCAGAACAGAGCCTGTCTTGTATCCGGGATTAATTTTAACGTGGTCGGGATACGAAGACATTCAAGGTGGCGTGGAACGAGTTGTTCCATCGCAATGCAGTCAACATATTTGTCCAGCTGGTTACACCGGACCGCAGTGCGATCAAATGGTTCAAGATAAGGTAATAAATCCGCCATAACTCGGAGTAGAGTACAAATTTCCTTTCGATTTTAATTGTAAAACATTTTTCAATCATTTATAAAGATACCACCAAAAGTTGAATACTGTCCCGGAGACCTATGGGTGATCACAAAGAACGGTTCTGCTATTGTTGTTTGGGATGAACCAAAATTCAACGACAACGTCGGCGTAGTTCGAATTGAAGAAAAAAGTGGCCATCATCCGGGTCAAATTTTAATGTGGGGAAATTACCACGTTGTATATGTAGCATTTGACGGAGTAGGTAACACCGCAACTTGTTCGTTCAAAATCTACGTCTTAGGTAAGTTTTTAAAAATTTTTTAAATAATTCAACATCATGTCGTATAACAATTCGTTTGATATACCTAATTGAAAATCGATTCAATGTACATATAGCTGAATTCTGTCCATCGTTGGCGGATCCTATCGGTGGTACACAAAACTGCAAAGATTGGGGTTATGGAGGTCAATTCAAAGTATGCGAAATTGAATGTAACCATGGATTACGATTTTCCGAACCAGTACCTAAATTTTATACCTGCGGCGCTGAAGGATTCTGGCGGCCAACACCTAATCCCAATTTACCTCTCGTTTATCCTGCTTGCTCTCGTACGTTTTGAATTTTATTGGTAGTTTTTTATATTATACACTCATTTCCTTATCACTCGAAATTTTTCAATTTATTTAGAATCAAAAGCAGCACAACGCGTATTCAAAGTTGGAATGAAATTCCCAACGTCTGTGTTATGCAACGAAGCTGGTCAAGGTGTATTAAGGCAGAAAGTTCGAACAGCGATCAATGCTTTGAACAGAGAGTGGAATTTCTGTTCTTATTCGCTTAAAGGTTCGTAATTTGGACCTAATACTAATTGATTTTTATTTTTAAATATCTTACCGATAACCATAACATTGCGTTGGTAACTCCATCAGGTACTAGAGAATGTAAAGATTTGAATATAGAAGTGAAATGCGAACATCGGCAGACAAGATCCGCTATAGACTCCGGAGCATCGTATCAAGTTACTTCTTCTCTACCTGTAAAAAGGTAATTTGAATTTCTTTATCAATGCGATATTTACATATAATGAACGTATAAGTACATACGTGCTCTTCGCACGCTAATTATGTGATTTAAAAATGTTAAAAATATCTTTTGTAGGGAAAAACGTCAGACTGGCGATACTTATGGTATACATATATCTTTCCCCGCAATGAAGTAAGTTAGGTTGCAAAAAAGTGAAATCTGAATGTCCTTATACTAACAAACAAACATAACGTATTTCTTCTAAATAATATGCTTCTCCGTTTGAACTGCCAACTTTACTTACGTAATCATGATAACATTTTCATTAACGCTTTTGTAGTGTAATACTTCATTGACAGTAGAAACTTCGTTAGATCTAACATATATAAACTGAAAATGATTTTTAAACAATCACTCGTGAAACAAAGATGTTAAATGAAACACTGATTCGACTTATTGTCTAATTCATTAACATTTTTTGTCAAAATTCCACGACTCCGTGTCATCTACTTTGTTGATAAGAGAAGTGATAACAGCTGATTATCGAGATAGAGCATATGACCATACGGGTTGCATACCTAACAAAAATAAGGACCAAAATATTATATTCACTGATCCATTATTCGATAAGAAAAAAGTTAATTTTTCAAAATTTCTAGAGATGAGTCTATTTTCTTTTTTTTTTGAGTAACCATCAATATTTATTGAAATGCTGAATACAAAAGATTTTATAAGCTGCTGTAATAACATTGTAACAAAATTTAACAAAGACCAACTTTTTCTAATACTCATGTTTATCTGGATACTTACTCCATACATATAATTAGTACCCATGTCTATGTACTACAATGTATGAGAAACAAAATATGCATTGTTTGTCTTTCTACTAAAAGCTGCTTGTTGAAAAAGTCGTGTGTTTTCAACGTTATTCAAAGAATATTTATGTAAGTTTACTGGACAGAGGTACCTACCTACCTCTACCTACCCAACTAGCTGCCTACCTGCATATTATGAGATGATTGCTTTCAATTGCAAATAATCCGAATGCTTGTAGGATTGAGTTGTATAATTGCGTTAATTAGCTTCATTATAACCCATTCGATGTATTTAGTCAAAAAATTACGCTAACAATCTTTATTTGTGATTGACAATGACGTCATTACTACAATGTGGGCCTATACAAATTCATTTTTGTACAAACTCTGCATTATTTCTTCCTTGTTTTAAATAAATAACACTTGTGTTTTTTTTGTAGTGATCCTGTATTGAACTTGAACTCGAACCAACGTTCTAGCGTGCAGCAATTACTGGAAAAATTAATTTTAGAAGAAGACCAATTTGACGTACACGATATTTTACCTAATACTGTTCCTGACCCGGCGTCTTTAACGTTGGAATCAGATTACGCTTGTCCAGCTGGAGAAATAGTTATGGCTCCCGATTGTGGTACGTTATCGTTCAATCGTTCATCAAATCCCTAAACCTAATTTTAGCGAGAGAGATGAGTACCTATCCGTTGTAATTTTTTTTAGTACCTTGTTCGGTTGGAACTTATTACGATAAAGATCAAGAAAAATGTATACCATGTCCTTCTGGCACGTATCAAAGCGAAACTGGCCAAATGCAGTGCACTGTCTGTCCAACTATTGCTGGTAGACCTGGAGTTACCATTGATATCGGAGCGCGTAGTGCTTCTCAATGTAAAGGTAATTTGACATCGCTGAGCCTAGACACCCAGCTAGACCTGTAACTTACGACTTGTTGGTATAAGATCTATTTATTTTTACGAACCCCGTTTTATCATATCAGAAAAGTATTAGCTGTGAAGATTTACATTATTATTAAATTTTTAATACTTGTTCATAGAACGTTGTCCCGCTGGTAAATATTACGACGACGATGCTGGTCTATGTCGTAGCTGCGGACATGGATTCTTCCAACCAAGTGAGGGAAGCTTCAAGTGTCTGCTCTGCGGCCTTGGTAAAACAACCAGAACCACTGAAGCTGTTTCCCAAGAGGTAAACGAATGAAATTCTATTTTAATGTTTACTTCGTTATGAAAATTTGGAATTCCGATACATATTAAATTTGCACAGGAATGTCGAGATGAATGTGAAAGCGGAATGCAGTTGGCTTTACAAGGTGATTGCGAACCTTGTCCAAGAGGAACGTTCAGAACGCAAGGTGTCCAACCTGCTTGTCAGAGCTGTCCTGTTGGCAGAACTACTCCAAAAACTGGTGCTGTCACAGTGGAAGAATGTTCATTACCAATTTGTTCTTCAGGTAATACCTCTTGAAAAATTGCGTTGCCAGATCCATCATGATTATAGGTATACAAGTGATTAACCTACTTTTTGAAATTTACGCGTACAGGCACCTTCTTAAACGGTACCCTCAATTCTTGCGTACCATGTAAAAAAGGAACGTATCAACCAAATG
Organism: Maconellicoccus hirsutus; assembly: GCA_003261595.1. NCBI lineage: Eukaryota > Metazoa > Arthropoda > Insecta > Hemiptera > Pseudococcidae > Maconellicoccus > Maconellicoccus hirsutus. The sequence continues at coordinate 161,870 of QBDW01005044.1, forward strand.
CTCAGCAAACCAGTTGTATACCATGTCCACCGAATACCAGTACAAAAGGAATTTCATCAACTAGTAAATCTGATTGTTGGAATCCTTGTGAAACGGGTTCTTCAGAAATTCACTGTGATAAAAACGCTCACTGTTTACTTATACCCGAAACTAGCGATTTCAAATGTGAATGTAAACCTGGCTTTAACGGCACCGGTAAACATTGCGTGGATCTGTGCGAAGGCTTTTGTGAAAACAAAGGAACTTGCGTAAAGGATATCAAAGGAAATCCAACATGTAGATGTGTTGGATCTTTCATTGGTACTCATTGCGAAGATAAATCAGATTTCGCTTATATAGCAGGAGGCATTGCTGCTGTGGTCATATTCTTGATTATAATCGCATTATTCGTATGGATGATTTGTGCTAGGTAAGCATTCTCAGCTGTAGTTTTCATCATTGATTTTTCAAAACATACATGACATATTAATTGTAATTAATTTTCAGAGCTGAACCAAGAAAAGAACCAAAGAAATTAATTGCTCAAACAAACGAGCAGACGGGTTCTCAAGTCAACTTCTATTACGGAGCTGCGCCTTATGCGGAATCTATTGCTCCGTCTCATCATTCAACATACGCACATTATTACGACGACGAAGAGGATGGTTGGGAAATGCCGAATTACTATAATGAAACTTACATGAAAGGTGAATAATTGTTCAATATTAAGCTTGTCTTGAGAGATTTTTTCCGAAAATGAAAAAATTAATTTCTTTAATTTCAGAAACATTACATAGCGGTAAGATGAATAGCTTAGCTAGTATTTATGGCAATAAAGATGATTTATACGATAGGCTAAAACGACACGCTTATCCTGGAAAAAAAGGTATGAATGTTTTCCATATTTTAATAATTTTCTCGGATTTTACCATTATTCATTAATTTTAAATGTCTTGTTTGAATGTTCGCAGATAAAAGTGATAGCGAAAGTGACCATTGATGACAGTTGTGTATATATCATATAATTATAAATTAAAAGTGATTTTTTTTTCTTTTTTGTATATTTGTTACAACGTTTGTACATAAATTATTTTTCTATTGCTTGAAAATCGGTGATAAAACATTTTAATTAGTGCTAGAAATTTATTGTATAGATAGTAAGTACTTAGTACTAAGATAATAAGTCCAAGTACTTACTACCTACTAATTATATGTGTGTGCCGTATATAAGGTACCTATCAGAATATCATATTTGCAAGATACCTATTTAGGCAGTAGTAATTGTAATGGTTGCGATGCAATGTTTAAATGTTTGAAATTGAAAAAAAAATTCAGTTTAAGTAGAACTTTTTTTTCAATTTTTTATTGAAATTTTGAATATTGCCAACTCACGTTCGATATTTGTTTTGTTTTTAATTTTTTTTACCGATTAAAAACTGAAATTATGATTACCGCGTCAGTGCGCATATTTAACATTTAATTTATTTAATGTAACTTTTCAATTTTTTTTCTTTTTCAAAAAAAAAATAGTCCACCTTTTAAAAAGTATTATTAGAATGTAGGAAGGTTATCATTAATTAGATACTTTTTTACGTCTTCGTAGTCTTACGGTTTTTTAGAGTATTACAAATACGCAGCATTATTGAAACGAACAATTTATAATTATTAGTCGTAAAATTATTGTTTTCTAAGTCAGCAGTTCTGGCTCGTTTGAACGCTCTAAATACGTAATTGTTCAAGCAATGCATGAGTCAAAATTGCTGGTATTAAAGACTTTTATTTATATACAATGTAGTCGTAATTTTTCAAATACTTCGATTCTAGTGGTGTATAAATATTATTTATTTATTTTTTTAATGTAGCTTCCAGTATATTGATGATTTAACTAAAAATCATATGTTGAAGTGTTCTTTTTATAATGATTGAATTTTGCTCATTTTGTGTTTTATTTTTTGCATGAAAAACAGTTTTATTTAGTTAGATTTTACTTAATTTTAAGAAAACTTTTTTCGAATGTTGAAAATACCTATATTAAAATTTTAATTTTTTATACGCTTTTTCATTTCAATAACTATTGTGAAAATTGTGTAATGTTACTTGCATTTTTGAAACTCTTAATTAAAGTATTATCATTATCTACATATAATGTACGTTAAATTACTCTTTTTTTTCTAATTTATTTTCATACAACCCAATATTTTTAATTTATTTTCCTTCATTGCGTTATAGTAATTTTATCTGTAATTACGTTTTTTATAATTTGTAACTTTATCGTGTTTTTTTTTTTTTTTAATATTTTTGTTACTATACCAAGAGAACAAAGAAAAAAATCGTTTAAAAATTGATATTGTTTTTTTTTCCATTATTGACCATTTTCAGTGCAATAGTTAACGCCTATTTAGGTTTTTTGAGCACCCCAGACCATAGTAATATGTACATTTGGGAGAAAGGTAAGATATTTATTTGGTTTGACACGATATAATGATGAAAATGAAACCTTAGAAAACCAACCACAATTGAACAGTTTTTTTTGTTGAGCAATTTCTATTTTTCCAGGTTTTTATTTAATTCAGAAAAGTAGCATGTGAGAAACTCCGCGAAACTTCTAAATTTCGAGTGGATTAAACAGATAAAGTTTTGCAATGTCCTTTTTTCCAAAAATCGTTTCCGCTCGATAAAACTAATCACGTAGTTTTTCAAAACGCGTATGAAAAAACGAAGCAACGTTGCAGGGTTTCAAATGGTCTTATAAATGTAATTTTTCATTTACAGATGAGTTGCAAAAAGTATTTGATTTATGAGTTGGAAAAAATCTACGCAATATTATTTCATCGACTTTAAATATTCCTATCCTTCTGTGGTTTCTTCGTTTGCATACCTCAAGAGAACTTCAACAGTTGTACACTCGCTCAAGCACAAGTTAAGGTCGAGATGGGAAAAGTCTGCGCATTGTTGCGGTCCATTTATGTACGATCATGAATTCAATAAATTAATGCTATAAGAAAAATAAGAATCTCACAGAGTTCAATGAACACAAATGTATTTCGGTATATACCTATAATTAAACTAAACATAAGCAAAGGATAGTACTTCTATAACCAGATACAATTCTTATAAATAAAACATGTTCTTTCTAGATGAAATGTACAATAATTATTTCATATTTAATTCTAAAAACAAACAATATTTTAAGATCATATCAGACTAGAAAATCAAATTAGTATATCATTTTATAACTAAAATAATTACAAAATATATAAGTTATAAATTTCAGATTTTTTTTCACCATGTTTTTGGTTGTTTAGGTATAGTTATAGGTATTATAAAATAACTTGAAAAATATAATCATTGATTATACGAGTGAGTAACATCAGAATTTCATTTGAGTTATCAATAAATACGTCCATTTTACTGGAGGAGAAAGATAGAGAGAAAGGAGAAAATTATTGACATAAAATAGAAAAAAAGTTACTGAAAAAAAATTGTGCAAAGAAACAAAAGGACAAAGTATTGCTAAAATAATATATATTAAGAATTATATACAAAATTATATGATTGAATTTTATTTAAGAATTATTATATTACATGAATGGGTTGTCCGAGTTACGTACTCGTCGCTGTCAACTCCACAATATAAATTAGGTATAATTAAGATGTATGTACTTCAAAACAAGAAGAATACATGAACACATGATTTCAGAGATTTTTGATTTTGTCACGATACTTTTTCAAAAACAAATCTAATTCGTTTCGTATTTTATTCACTTCTATTCGAAAAAGGATCTCATTTCAATGCTATTTTGTTACACAGAATGATAACAGCATCTCCCTTTGTAGTGGGTAACATTACAACAATTTTGTACCAATGATAACGATGTAAATAGTAAATAATACGGTTCAGAGTTATGCAGCTATGTATCGATATTCGGGATTTTGTTACAACTTTCAAATAGATAGTATATTCAAGAAATTTCAAACGTTCCTAACAATAAGTGTAAATATACATTTCAACGATACTTCAAGATTTTAAAACAGTGAAGCGAGAAGAGCATTAGTTGGTTTTATAATTGAAAATTTCTTGAAATTTATTTATCAGAAAATGAAAATCATTTAATGAGTAGTTTGTACAATACCCACTGTAAAATGATATCTCCGATATACCTAACACAACAATAGATAACCTATTCAATTTACACCTACCAAAATAATTATTAAAAGGAGAGATGAAAAAGAAAATATTCGACGTTCACTTCATGGAGTTTTGCTCATGCAAATGGATATTTCAATTTTATAAGTGAGCGTTCGAAGTGGAACTTGTGAATTTGAAATTCAATAAATTACTTTGTTTTTCTAGAATAAAGCGAATGAAGTTTTTGTACATTAAAATAGGTTTATCTTATAACAATTATATCTACATAGTAAATATACATATACTTTATTACATAAGTATAGTAAACGGGAGAAGGAATTTTTTCATTTATTTCAATCACTGGATTTTACGAGCAAAATAAACAAAAACTTTCAAATCTGGTAAATGTTTTGTATACTGATTATTACTTTGTACCTTGGTGATAATTCTTCATTTATTTAAAGCGTAAATGTAGATACCCCTTGTTACAACGTTTATCTGTGACATAACGTTGCCAAAATTTACCGACAACAACATAATTCCGTTAATTGAATTTGACCGCCTAAATCTACGGTTGAAAGATACCGATTATTACGGTTTTTTCGAATTACATAAAAAGGTTATAAAGCCCATGAACGTACATAATTTACTCAAAAATAAAGTTAAGTTAATGGTTACATGAAGGTATTACATTTTCGTTATCGCCTATTCAATCTTCAAAGGTAACATTCAAAATTTAGGTTTGATCTTCATTCAACATACAACTAATGCGTAATTATAAACTGACAGTGAAATATCAGCTAAAGAATGAAAGTATAAAAAGTAATTACTCAAGTTATGCGCAAAATATGAATGCTTTTTCTTTAAGATTTAGGCGGTCAGCCGAGTTAAAATTACACAGATTCATTCTGTCTTGCCGGTTAAATGGAGAATGTTATGAAAATAAACAATGCGATTGAAATAATTAAAAATTAAGGACTAGATATAAATTATTCAATTTGATCGCACAGAGTAAATAGCAGGTGGGTAGTTTACTGAGCGAAAATGCAATACGACTCTTTGTTAAAATTTCTTTTAATTAATCCAATTAATTCGTTTTTTTTCTGATTCTCCAGTTCGATTCCATACTTGAAATTATTTATCGTAATTTTCTCCATTTTTTGGTGAAATGTGCACTACGACGAAAACATAGGTATCTGCTATCTATAAGTGGTAACATTTTCAAACAACTTCAACACGCGTATATATAACAAACATCAGAAAAAACAAAATAGTTAAAATTTAAAACATAAAATTTACGTACATATTAAAAATAATGTGCAACCATAAAAAAAATAACAAAAATAATCCACGTTGCTTTATCATTAGGCCTGAGATCTTATTTTAGATACAAATAATTTCCGTATAAATAAAATGATAAAAAATGTGAATAGATAATTAAGCGCGTTAAAGCGTTATCAAGAAATGCGATGAATTTTTTTTTTTAGATTTTCTCCTCAAATTTTGTCACGCATCGGATATCATTCCTTCAAAAAAAAACTTTTGAGCACTTTTTAATGTGTAAAAATTTTTTTAACAGCAATATCAACATCATTTTGTCGAAAATTCACAGTATAGTAGTTGTAAATCTACGAATTTATAAAACATACTTATTTATATAGGTAGCTATTCATTTAACTAGATTCTTTATATTAAAAAAATATGCTCATTTGGTTATTACAATACGATAAATGCATTTTCAGATTAAATGCAATTTTTTGTATTTTTTTCAATAAAAAAATAATAGTTCAGCTCGAGAACAAAATTATGATATTTTATTGACATTGTATTGAAAAATGTTTGAAATATTTCAGTTTTTTTCACGAAGTTGCAGAAGGAAGAACTGAAGGAAGACAAGGCATGTGCGTTCAAATGGAAAGGATTGATAGTTTTAAAAAAATGCCGGCAAATAGATGCAAATTTCAAAACTTCAAGAGTTTGGAGAGCGGGTAAATACTTGATGAATTCTCTTTTATTTTATAAATTATTATTATTCTTCGCTTACATGTGATTAATTGAGTAGCTTTGATTTCATGTAAATTCGAAATAATATAGGCAATGAAAATTTCACGAAGAGGAATACTTATTATTTACGAATGGATCACGGATAAAAGAAAAATCTTAGCATAACTTTAGGCCTAATGATGTTAACTAAAACATCCGATACCTTTACTAGAAACACCCACACACTTATTAGAATTATATTTTATGCGAAAGATGTACAAACAAAAAAAATGCACACATATTCATCGAAAAATGCTACTGAAAATTTCATAATTTGTTTCATGGAGAGTGGAAGATATATTGAAGTAAATTTTTGGTCAATTGGTTACAAATTCATTCAATCTTCAGGTTTCTTATTTGTTTACTACGTTATCATCCAAAGATATGTAATTTTGTTCTTCTGTGCGATTTTTAACGGCAATTTCGAAACGAAAAAATTCAACATCACACGATACCGAATACCTTAACGCCTTTTAAGAAGTAAAATCTGCAAAATCTGCAAAATTAAATGACTCAGTTTTTAAATTCTTAGTAGGTATACGTTGATGCGGAATTAATTTAGGCCATTTTAAGCTTTTTCATTGATAAGATCAGTTTGACAAATTTGGAAAAGTATCTAGCATTTGTCTGTTTTTATTGCGATTTATAACAAATGCCAAGATATTTTTTATTTTAATAGTTTACACGATCTTTAAAAAATCATATCGCTTGTTTAAATCATCGAAAAAAAATTTGAGCAATGAAAAAGTTCATAAACTTCATTAGAAACAAATAGGTGAAGAAATTATGTGACACTTACGTTTTTGCTCATTAATCACCACATGCATCAACGGCGATTTTTTGACTGAAAATTCATTTTTTACATGATGTAAAATTTCGGCTCATTTTAATACACGTACAAAGTAAATTTTACGAAAGCAGCACTTACTCAATATGAATAAAAATTATCAAGACTAGTGCAATCGTCATGCTAAGACGTGACTATCAAAACGGATGACGATTTTCGAATAAATATTCAATTTTCATAATGCGGATAAAACAATTTTCGCTAAAATTCGATTTCGCTTAACGTTACATAAACGCGACATTATAACATAAAACATAAAAATGATTGTTAAAATTTATATATACAAGCTTATAAAAATAATTTAAGTATGTAGTTAAATTGATAACTTTCGTTAAAATTCTAACAAGTAGTGGTCCCATTGCTTCTAATATACCAGATTTCTGAATTTTTTCAAGTTGGCAATTAAAAGAAAACATTAGATATTTCGTTTCGGTATTTTCTTTCAGTATTGATGTACTAATTATTGCTTTTTATAATATTATGAAATCCTCTCCTGAGTTGAGATCGGGCATTATTCGAATTACAAGGAAGCCATATAAAGAAGGAATTCAGCCTGAATCTTAATATTTCGTTAATTTGTGAAACGTTCTGCGTAATTTTTTAAATAAAAAAAAAAATCACCGAAATTAAAATAATATTTTTTTATAGCGAACATAACTATAGATCTAGATTTTTCTAAATATCGTACCCACCGTTCAAAATTTATATTACGCAATCATTTCGCCAAATGAGTACAATTAGAAGTAAAAGTTTTCTAAATCCTAATTTCTAATCATAAAAACATTCTCAAATATCAAAACCATTCATTAATGGAGTACCTAGGTATTTAGAATACCTATGCCAATACGATAATTATTCAAGTACGATTTACGGCGAAAACTTAGGCAATATTAATAACATTTATATCCGAAATACGTTTTTCGTACTTGAGACGATAAATTATTTTTAATTTATGACCATTCCTTTCGTTACTTCAAGTAACAAATTTCGTATAACAAAAATAAATTTTAGGTTCATCCTAAATTTATTAAAGTTATACTCATTCAGATCAAAATGATAAAATCAAGTTTATTGACATTGCTTATTTATTTACTTATTTTTGCCCGTCGTAAAATTATCCTTTGCTTCGCTATATGGCATCTTTTCGAAATGCTACCGCGAAAGAAAATACCGAAAATTTAAAACCAAACACATATTAATGGTAGGATTTACTACACTATGAAACTGTTGAGTACTATTGAATAAACGCGCTACGATAATTAAAATCAATCTAACAAATAATTGGTTCATAACTTATATGAGAAAGCCCGTAAAAAAAGGTATAAAAGAAAATGAATGTTGGCTTTTAAAAAAAAATTGTAAAAGGAAGAGAAAAAGAAGAAAGATGGGGAAGGAGGATGGGGTGTACATGAAGAGAGAAAAAAAAACAAAAATGAAGTGTAGAATGTATCAAAGCGAATATCAGAACTAAAAGTTCTTCGACAAATAGTGATTGTTTTCCAAAAAAAAAGATCAGTTGACAACCATTCGAATTAATATTTTAGTCAGCTCAAAAAAATAAATATGTTGCTTTGTAATTGAGCATATAAATATTTATAATCGTATTTATATAATATGTATATCTATATATAATATTTATCAAGAGAGAGAGAGAGAGAGAAAAATGAGGAAAAAGAGAGGGGTCCAAGAACCGAAAATTCTACGTTTCGCTTTTTTTTCTACGCACCGATGATGCTCGCGATGAACTATCTTTCGTTGAACCTTTCACCGAACCTTTCGTCGATTCAGTATCAACCTCTGACGAATTCAGAGGATTGAGTAATTTTTTATATTTATCTGAATTCAAAAATCGTGGGTACGAATCTCGATGCATCAGCGTGTAAATTTGCGTTTGCGCTTCGTCGAAAGTGTGTATTGTCGGCGAATTCATATTTTTGTTGATTAAATCACGTACTTTCGAATCTAAACTCACCTGCAATATAACAAGTATGTCATATATAAGTTAAATCCGATTTTCCATCGTGTTTCAAAATACATCTATGGTTTAGACCATGGTTAACGTATACGTTCAATCGATAACTATAGGTCATTTGTACTTCAATCATGTAATTACGTGAGCTTTTTTATTTTTTAAATTCACTAACTGGATTAAACCTCAACTTAGCATGTACTTCGTTTGATTAAAAATCATTTATTAATAGAGTTAGCTGTGTAAAAAAAATATACGTGAAAGGAATATTGACGAATGTTTGTCAGGTATAGGCAAATGTTTTTTTCACATCGTTAAGTAATATTTTTTTTATCCAGTTACCTGGTGTACTCAAGTAGAAAAACGTATTTAATTTTCATCTCGAGTTTATTACATATGCGATAAAAATAAAAATCTCAATAATTTACAATAAAAATTGTCAAAATTAATCAATTATTTTGTGAAACTTTGTAATCCTTTTAATACGAACTACGGTTGCTTTACGTCAATATTAAATTCATAAAATGGAAAATGGTAACGAATATGCGAATTAATAATAAATCTAAAAAATATCATCGAATCAACAATTTACCATCCTGTAGTACTCACGCCTGATTCAAAAGCAATTTCATCTTAACAAAATTATCGATTGAATGAAACAAAGAATAAATGGACGGTAAGATGAAAAGCTATTCGACGATGAAAATATACCAACCTATTTTGTATTTTACATTAGAATTTCAAACGGTTTATAAATTTTAGGAGAGAGGAAAAAAAAGTATATATTCACCTCTTTTGGAGATAATATTGAGATAAAGTCTTCGTAAATAAACCTAGCTCTCTCTTCCACAACGTTCGGATTTGTTTCTTTCTTCAATTCTTCGCAAGCTTCCCAAAATAATATATTTTCTTCACTGTATTCACAGCGCAAAAATTCTCTAAATATTCGGCGTCCGGCTGAAAATAATTTTCGTTAATGTTTGCATCATGAAAACTACTAAGTAATATCCTACTATACGTCTATACCATTTTTTTTTAAAATAAACTACATAAATTTTTCAATCATACCTGGACTTTTCATTAGTTTATCGAATGAATCGCCCCACAATCGTATTTCTTCGATAGATGGTCTGAAACGGAAAATATTCGATTATCGATATCACTTCATAGTGTTCTAGTTTATCAAAACTTTCTTCACTCGGAAGGAAGAATTTTATCGAAAAAATAAGCGTCGATGCACAACTGCATAACTATAAGTACGAGCAAAACTAGGTCATTTAGAGTAATTGTTGTACTTACGGAGGTTCGTCGGCAGTGATTAGTAAATTTTCTGGACTTTTATGTTCCTCTTTTGGCTGTTTAGGTTCTTCGTGTACAGCTTTCACAGCTAAACTGTAAAACGAAACACGTTTATTTTAAATTAATATACGAAGTAATTTAAAAATAGGTGGGCACATGTAATCGCGTATCTTTTTCCTTTTTTCAATATTATTACTAGTAATTGATTTTTTTTTTCAGTACATGTGAAATTTTGCATGCGCAGTGCATGATTTTGCAGATATCAGGATTGACAAGAACATTTATATCATTTCTCGTTATGAAATATCACAAAGCAACTTGAATGGTTTATTTCAACAGTGGCATCTTATTCAATCAGCGAAGCGTTGGACATTCCTTTATTATTTTGGTATAATTAGTACTTCATTTGCCTATATCTGGATACCTCAGCTGACAGCGTTTGTTCGATACCCGTCGATTTCACGCAGGTATTTCTGCGTTTTGTCAACCAAAATAAGTATGTTTCAAATTGATAGGAATTCTCACATTTGAAATGCTCGTTTAGTCAACCTATTGACTTATTTTTATACTGGGAAGAAGTTCAATGGAACAAAATAATTCGAAAAATAATTAAACGCCGAAAATAACCATAAGGGTAACCTTTAATTATATTTTAGACTCGAACACAAACTATACTCGAGGTATTCATCTTGAATCATCTAATGTCGTTAAACTCGTGCGGTAATTTTTAAAAACACAAACCTAACTTGCACAATTGTCGTTCGAATACGAAAAATACGTGTCAACTCAACGAATGTTTGAAACTTTTCTAATTAAAATATCGAAAGAAACATTTTTTAATTTAAAAAACCGATTGAATAAGGCGAACCTAAAGCATTTAAACTTTTGTCCCTTCTATTAAAAAGAAATATTAAAATGAAAGGTATATTAAAACGTTGAATTATAGCACGATGTTGCAAAATTTTAAAGTTTCGCTGTGCATGAAATTTGTAAAATTCGTCGAGCTTTGCAATAAAACTACGAAACATATTCAACCGTTTTCGCTTCTATTTGGATTAAAATTATTTAAAGTATTCTACTACGTACAAGAAAATTTGCATAACAAAGATGCGGAACTAAAACAGAACTTGAAAATTATACCGAAGTGAAATAGGAGTAGTGTAACATAAATCGAAACCATAACAGATTTTATTACCAGCTCAGAACAAGTACTGAAATTGAAATAATACTGTAATCAAAAACAAACTAAAAAATCTTTTCTTTTTATCTCCGTGATAGAAGACGAATAGAAAAGAATCGGTGAAAAAAGGAGAAAAAGTTAATTAACTACCTTGAACCTTACAAACATGGGTTTTCAGTTCAGATTTGAAAATTAATACAAACAACTTTTATTTTATTAATTTTTCAAATTATCTTTTGTTTTAATTAGTCTGTACCGAGGATCGTTTCAAGGACTACGTGTAGATGCTTATTGCTTACTCGCATTTAAACAATCTGTATTCGTTCTTTTAAATACCTACTAATACTGTTTGCTGTTGAGGGATAGGTATGTAGCAAATATGCTTTTATTATGGGTACAAGTGGAAAGAGCGTTGTTTCGAAATAACACGTAAGTAGGTAAGAGTCTATTTGGATAGCAAATTTTTCATTCAAGCTTGACTTAATTGCAGATACTACAATTAGAAGATGAGAAGTCTTATGCTATTTGTTTAAACAACTGATCATAGCTTGCGTGTTTAATACAAAAAAGGGAAAGGTGTAGACACTAGACAGCAAGGCACCCATTAAAGAGAATAATCTTGACCCTCGTGAATTATTTTTAAATTCTAGAGACTACAGGAAAATAACTGATTTAATGTGAGATTTTACATCAAACATATACGCACATCATACATGTACATATAATATATCTTTTTAGTGATTTCTTTGAAAACATTTTTGCAACGACATAAAACGAAGCTCGCATTATTTTGTAAGTAAGTACATATATTTGAAATAAACCAAATTCACAGGTGATTGAATACATGGATAATATCTTGTTTTTTCAGATCATCATGCATTATGTATTTTGATAAAATAAAATGTATGTAATATGTATCTAGTCAAGTTATATGTTTGTGTCAGTTTTTCATTTTCATCTCACACAAGCATACGGCGCTTCTCCCTTTTAATAAAATTAATGCGAGAACTTCACACTTTATGGTTCGAGACATTTATTACTCGAAATTACCCTTTTTCAAGTGAAGAAATCTTTAGGTAAATCTACGCATGTATACAATGTTGTAGTGAAATATCCAAGTTGAAAAAGCTGCTGCTAAATGTCATACTCAGAAGGGCTGGATTTCTGTCCATAAGCTCGTATATACAGTAGCGGATTAACCATGAGGCACGAGAGGCACGCGCGCAGGGCGCTGGCTTTCGCGGGGCGGCAAAATTTGCGGCAAAATACATATCTATAGTCCTACAACGAAAGATTCTGATTTCCCCTACACACCAGGTATCAGGTTTTGAATTTCGAACAGTTCATTGATGAAAAATTGGAGCACACATTTCCAAACGTGTTCATCGCCTTTCGAATTTTTTTATCTATGGCTGTTTCTAACTGCACGGCTGAAAGATCGTTTTCGGCACTGAAAAGGATTAAAACTTATTTGAGATCAAATCTGCTAGAA
>QBDW01005045.1:0-11135 GCA_003261595.1 Maconellicoccus hirsutus
CACGAGAGGCACGCGCGCAGGGCGCTGGCTTTCGCGGGGCGGCAAAATTTGCGGCAAAATACATATCTATAGTCCTACAACGAAAGATTCTGATTTCCCCTACACACCAGGTATCAGGTTTTGAATTTCGAACAGTTCATTGATGAAAAATTGGAGCACACATTTCCAAACGTGTTCATCGCCTTTCGAATTTTTTTATCTATGGCTGTTTATAACTGCACGGCTGAAAGATCGTTTTCGGCACTGAAAAGGATTAAAACTTATTTGAGATCAAATCTGCTAGAAGAAAAACTCAATTCTTTGGCATTATTATGCATTGAAAATTCCCTCACAAATCAACTTGATTTTGATTCTTTAATCTATGATTTTTCGCAAGCGAAAGCTCGCCGAAAAGAGCTTTATTAGTGTTGAAACATTTTTATCTTATATATATACCTACTATACCTAACTACTTTGTACTTCCTCGTTCTGTTCTAATCATTTTCAATAATATATACTTATTTCAGTTACCTTACCAGTGTATAAACATTATGAATTTATAATCAAATTTTGATACACTTAACCCCATCCTCACGATCGTGTCTCTGGGCTAGCTCCCTGTTCACGGCACGTTAAAAAAAACCTTCATTTTAAAAAAGAGGGGGCGGCTAACATTGAGCGTGCCTCAGGGCGCTGAAACAGTTAATCCGCCACTGTCTATTTCTATAATAGCTTTCGATTCTTTACTGTTAGTTGGAAGCTGACTTTTCCGCTGTTCGACTTCGGGATCATAGCTCGGGATATAGTTACCCTGCTGGGTAGCTGATAAGCTGGGTTCAAAACATTAACAAAGTTCTTAAATCCCTCATCATTTACAATACTGAATGGTTGAAAATCAGTATAAAACAATTGAGATAAAGTGTTATCGAAACTTTATAACTACGCGAGATCGATTCAACAAAAATTACGTATTCTCTAAAACAATTCAATGTATCAGATTTACTTATCATGCGATAAGCAACTTTAAAACCAGAGAAATCATCACTTATTACTAAAATAAAACGTTCGTTACTACGACCACGAATAACAGGTCCTATCAAATCTACATGAACTAACTCAAGAATCCGAGAACTACGACTACTATTTCTCTGATTAAACGGTAACATGGTCATTTTACTCTTAATACATATTTCACATTTCGCAATTTTATCTACGTCATAGTTCTTACCAATGCAGTTACAAACAGAACCATAATTCAAATGGCCATAACGCCGATGCCATAATACCAATTCCGAATTGTTAGAATCTGGACACGATGTTTTGCCCAGAAATGCCGAGCCAGACCGCGAAACATCCAATTGAAAATCGATAATATACAAACCGTCTCTTTCATAACCATAAGTGTGAATTTCGCCATTTCGAAAAATATTAACTCTATTTTTATCATACTTAACCTCAAATCCGGCCTTTGTTAAACGGCTAACGGATAGTAAATTGCATTTTAAATTTTCAACGCATAAAACACCAGACATCTCTATCTGTTTACGTCCAAATTTTACGTTAATGTCAACAAGAGTTTTACAAATCAAAGGATTTTCATCATTAGCACTATTAATTTTTATAAGGTCCAGAGTTGCTCGAAGATTTTCAAATTTTTCACGATCACAAAAACGAACCATATGGTCATTTGCTCCGCTATCAACAGCATATCTTAAAATTCTATCATCATCATCTTTAACTTCACAAATACTACCGGCGATATACGCAGATTTCGAATTTTTACTTGAATTACTATTACAAAATTTCGCAAGATGACTGGTTTCTCCACATTTAAAACATTTCGCGGATTTATTTTTCAATTTAAAACAATACTTTTTAACGTGACCGGTTCGTTTACAATAATTACACGACACGGATGAATTTTGCGACGCATTAGAAGCACCATTTTTTGAATAATTTGAACTCACAGATGAACCAGAGGTACTACCTCCTGCTACAAAAGCTGCAGCAACTCCAACATCACTTTTCCTTTCAACGGATCTGCAAGTTTTCTTCTCTATGTCACTTAGAAACCTTGATTTCAAATTCTGAAGCGTCTTATCACCCGGCGGAACAGTGTTGAAATAATTGATCAGACCGTCGAATGACTCCGGTAGAGTAAACTCAAACAATGAAATTTTTTCTTCTTCTTTAGTATCCGGAAATCCTTCGACCAAACGATTTAACAATTTTTCAAATTCAAGAACATGCTTTACTGGGTCGGTACCGCTGATGAATTTTAGCCGCCCAAGCTTTCGACGAGTTTGAAGAGCATCCATGCAACTTTTTCGATTATACAACTCCTGTAACCGGTCTAACATGTCTTTTGGGGAAGTTTCTCGCATAACATGTTCTAAGAACTCCGGCCCAATCGAAGCCGCAATAACCAATT
The DNA here is from genome assembly GCA_003261595.1 of Maconellicoccus hirsutus. Classification (NCBI taxonomy): domain Eukaryota; kingdom Metazoa; phylum Arthropoda; class Insecta; order Hemiptera; family Pseudococcidae; genus Maconellicoccus; species Maconellicoccus hirsutus. The sequence goes on from QBDW01005045.1 coordinate 2,411, forward strand.
TCGCTTTAGCAAGTAATTGACTCCAGTTCGCCGGGAGTGGATCCGGAGCAGCATAGAGGACGTCCTCTCAAGACCTTTCGCTTGTAATACCAACCCGATGCAAAATCGCCACTGAGTAAAATTCGTCCCGTCAAAACGCGTCAAATTCATAACTGAAACCGCGTCATCTGACATTGCGTATTGCGATCGCAAATCCGAACGAAGCAAAAAAAACGAACTTTTCCAGCAAATAAATCGACAAAAATCGGTAGGATGCTACCCAAATGGAAAAGATTTACATTACGTACATACATATATAAAAAAAAAACAAAACGAACTGCGATTCACAAATTACGCCAAAAAAAAATGAAAAACCAACCACGCATTACTGCTACCATAAAGACTTTTCAATTATCATCGCGAATGAATAAATGAACAAAACGCCCAATGCGTATGTACGTCTCAGGACAAGCGTATATTATCGAATGAATACATCGATCCAAAAGTAAAAACTATGTAGGTACTCGTACGTATATCTGCTATCACATAACAGATAACGGTCCGTTCGATACAGGTATACACCAGATAATCGACATTCAATATGGCTTTTGAGTTAGTGCAGCCGTTGTGTGATCCTTTGTTCTGTCCTCGCCTGATCGTGGCGCAGATCCACATTGACCAGATGCGAGTAACATAGTAGCAGGCACTGGATCCGATTCCGGCAATGGGCGAGGAATCGGATCTGGCAACCTCCCAGCTGGGATCCAGCCGAAGAAGGTTGGAAGGAGTACTGCAGCGCTCCCAATTCGCCTACTCCGTTCGACTGTGATGAACTGAAAATAGTAATCACATCCTATCAGGAGCCGGACTGTTCCGGCGTCTTGGAGAGCAAATCAGGGTCCGCGTACCGAATGTTATGCGGGAGGTGTTCGAGTAGCTGCTGAGCGACACGTGCTGGTGGCGTCAGGCGAGCATCCTCTACTAACCTTGGAGTTGTGTGTAAGGTAATCACCTCACGGTTTTCGTTATAATTAAGCAATGCTACCTTGACCTGTTTAGAGGTCGTAGTAGTGGTGGAGCCTAGAGCTTGCACATCCAATTGGATCTGTGGGCCGATCACATCTCCAAAGGGACTTAACGTGCTGTCTAGGATGTAACTAATATCACTCCCACTGTCCAACACACCCCTCACCGTGACATATCTCCTATCATCTAATGTAATTTACATTGAAATGTTTGAAGAAACGTACCTGTCTTTGAAGCGCACGAGAGTCGTACGTGGGGCAAAGCGGAGCGTTGTGACCAACTCGTTCGCACACTCTGCATTTGCGATTCTTGTGAACACAGTCGTTGCTCATGTGATCAGGCGATCAGCACTCATACAAGTACTGCATTTGCCGAACTTCTCCAGGCGAGCTACTCGTTGAGCGGCGGTGGAATACTTGCGGCATTTCGACGAGTAATGTTCGTTATTGCAGAAGGAACATGAAATTTTCTTTTCTAGGGCGGCATCTGGCTTGGCCGCTTTCTTGGCGGGAAGCTGATCACCGGAAGGGCGGACAGGTTTTCGTTTCGAGGCTGTCAGGGCAACGACTTGTTGCGGTGGTTCTACTTTCGGCACATGAAGTGCACGAGCGTCGTAGTACTCTTCAAGGCTGATGTGATTATCGATTTCCGTGAGCAGGACGGAGAGTTCGATATCTTGTTCGCGGTCTTGTGGCCGATTCGTCCAGAGGATACGAAGAATCATGTCACGTGGAAATTTTTTCAATACGGTATTTAGGACGGTGCGATTGTCCATTGCGTTACCACAGGATTGTAACTTGTTGATCGTGAGGTTGACTTTGTCTAAAGTCGACCGCAGTGAGGTAGAGTCTTGAGGTACCGCTGAAGGTAACTCGGCTAGATTCGAATAGTAAATTTCGGCTAGTTTATGAGGATTTCCGAACCGATCCTGCAAGGTCTCTAGCGTTTTGCTATACTCCTCGTCGGTGGTGGGCCTCCTGGCTATTGCAGCCAGCGCGTCATCAGTGAGGTAGGTGCGTAGCTGCAGCAGCTTCTCACGCGGGGATGGAATCGCGTCGTTCTCGTGGATTACGGTGCGGGCCTGCGCGAACCAATCGCGGAAGTTGCGCAAGTTACCATCGAAGTTGGAAAGTCTTAATTTCCGGATTTGTAGGGAGTTCTTTTTGGAACTCTGGTCGCTACTGGTGGAGGCTGGTTCATCTGGCCCCGCGGCGCACTTGTCTACCAACTCGAACATGCGCCGTTGAGAGTCAAATTCGCGGCCGAGTTTACTAATCCGTTGTAGATCTCCGTCGTCGTCACATTCTGCCTTCAGAACGGCTAACTGGTCTTGCAGGATGTTGATCAGCGCGATGGTTTTGCGAGCCGACATCTTTTCTCTAAGCCCGTACTTGAAAGAACCCTCGATCTCATCAAGTCTGGTGTTGATTTCCTCAGCCGATTTAGGCTGGTGAGGCGGAGGTCTCGCTGGTGATTTCAGATCTTTGACGGGCCCCTTGCTTGGTGACTCCGCGGGTGCTGACGCCTTCGAAGACTCGGGGGTCGACTGAAAACGTGATTAAATGAGTTTCTAACGCAACTACCTTCTCGAAGCGTTACTTAGCTATCTGGGAACTCTGTTTTGGAAGTCACGATTACTGTTGTAGAGCATCAATACTAGCACTACGATAACCTAGTACCTAGGCTGGCCCTAAGAAGTACTGCGACTACTTCTTGGTCAGGAGATCGGCGGCTGCGTTGGGGAGAGTGTCCATAAGCGGCGAAACTCTCTGCAGGCCTCAACTGCGAGGCCGGGTGCCACAGCCATAAGCGACATGTAGCATAGCTGACACTATTCATACCTATCGCAGGGTACAGCACGTGTCAACTGAGTCCAAATGTGGGCTACTTGAATCCCAACATAAGGTGTAAGGTCTCAATTTCAACGGGTCCTTACCTAGAGGCTAAATATTTGAGTCATGAACGGCAGAGTGCCCATTCATGTTGTTCTGAGGGAGTGAACAACTCGGAAAATTATTCCAGTCAGGAAGCAACGCCTTCCTGACTCCTGAAGGATCGTGAAAATTTCGCGCGGCGATTCCGAAATCTTCACTGCGTACAAGTCGGGACTCATACGACGTGAATGTAAGCGAAGCTTACGCGTAAATGTGAGCCGATCTCCTTAAGATGCATCTATGGCATTATGGAAGGGGGCCAGCCGAGCGGCCAGTAATCCTACTTAGTGATATGGCAGTGCTCGCAATGGTCACTTAATGCCGTTTACGTAAGGTTTTGATAGCCGTAAATGAGTCGCTGATATTGTACCTAGGTTGGAAGGTCACAATGCCAATTCCAACCCGAGATACGCGATGTTGGATGGTAGGTTGCTCCAGCTGAAAGCGTACCATACCTCACTTCTTGTACCGCAGATCCGGATCTGGGGATGGGGTCCGTTATGGCCCCAATCCACTCGTGGCAACTGATTTTACAAAGGTCGAGTTCCAGTCATAGGTGGTAATCAAGAGGTGGCAACAAGGGAGATACTTTGCAGATCGCTTGCAGCAGAACTCCGGAAGATTACAACCTGTCTAAAGAGTGCGTTGCCGTGTACACGAAGGGCCCATCGAAGGAGACGGTGTTCGACTGAGAACGCGTTCTAATATGAACGATGAATTTGAGGCATAAGAGGGGTCAATTTTCTACCCTCTTACCCTTTGTGATTGTGAGCCATACACGATAAACATTATACATTAGTAAGCGTTGTGTATACTCGATTAATCTCTGCTGGAAGAAGCCACCTGCCCTTACTTAATTACTTGTTCGATTCGGAAGAGAAAGGCGGGAGGGGAACCCGGAGAAACGAGGAAAAGAAAAAAAAATTTCCAATTCCGAAATATCGCTGATTGAAGGAAAAATTGAAAAAAATTGAACGCGGCAAAAATTAAATTAACTAGGTTTACGTTAAATCCAGCGATATATTAAATTTCGAATTCAAAAAATGCAACTTCCGGTTTGCAGAAAAGAGAAATGGTTGAAAAATTCGAAAATAAAAAATTAATATTGATAAGAGTACTATTAGCTTCGTGAAGGTCGAAACCACGCTCTGCTACCGATTGTCGAAAAGAATACTTCCCGCCGCGAGGAGGAATAACGGGGATGTTATTTTTCTTAAATCGAATTCAGTCCTGGTTACTGATGGTAATTACTAAGTAGTTAACTCAGATATCATAAAGTGAAGTATGTTTTTAAAAGTCGAGCTTTGCTTTAGGTTCACAGTTATGGGAAGGAGTGGTAGATGTTTCCATCTCAGAGGACGGAAGTAATACGTTAACCTTAAAGGAGGTTATGGCTGAATCGTTGATGGAGCATAGAGAAAGTGTCTCTCCACCATTAGCAGTAAGACTGCAACACGAAGCAGATGGTGAGATAAAAACTTTACTGATTAGAAAGTTGAAACACAAATTGAAATATTATTCTAATTCTATCCAAATTTATGTTGTAACTTTTTCCCCCAGCTCATTGGTCAGATCCTGAGACATTGTTTCTTCTTGAGAGCCATTATACCTTATAAAGTGAAGGCAGTGTCAAGTACAATACCAAAGCAAAGTATTGGCAGAAGCTGGCTGAAATGCTTTCCGCCGAATTCAACACATCGGTCACTGGCACTCAGAGCTATATCCTAAAACAGATAAGCAGTGCTTCGAGGATGCTTGAGCACAGCTTCAAGTACTTTTTGTATCCTAGAACAATTTCAAGCATGGTTAAAAGTATTGTCGAGAAAAATACTACCCGCCGCGGGGAGGGATGACAGACTCTCGTCACGAACCTGCAGATAGGCACGAACGGCCCTACCTACTTCTTGACTTGAAGAGAATCGCCGTCGTCAACTAGCGCTCCTAGCGCCAGGCAATGGAAGCTTGTACCTGAAAAGAACTTGGCGTCTGTGACGAGCCTACTGCTCTCACAGACCTTAACCATTATAGACGAAAACACAATTACAAGTAAAATAACGATTTATTGGTTAAGAAAAAAGAACAATGCTAATATTGAAACGATCGTGGCAGTCAGGTACCTCCCTCGGTGGCGACTTCTTCCATCAGCATCAGGAGCTTTCCTTCTCCGTACCTGCAGCAGAAAGAATTCCACCTATTAGTATCAGATAGGTGAAAATGAGCCCGAGGGCCGAAGATTAGCTTAACCTAGCTAATTAGGTGAGGTGTCGGAGGAGGAAAGCTCGCCGAAAGTGACGCCAGCTTTTCGCTGAAGCCGGACGTCGTATGATATATTACGCTAGTATTATTACCAATTAGTATAGGCGTAAGACTGACCTTTTCTGTATTGCTCATCTCCTCCGGCATCCTCCGTACTTCTATGAATTATACCAATAACAATTATCAAATTTAACTTTTAGCGCGAAAGTTCTCTAACGATCACGAAACATCGAACATTCAACAAAACAATGTTTTTGGAATGCCGGATTTGGCATTTTGTCAGTGCACGCTTTCGTCCTGTTAGCCTTGCTATTTCGATTCGTAGCCAGCCAACAAGATGAACGTGATCTCTGTTTTTTGAGTCACATACTCGTCATGAGTGGTAACGTGACGTCTCGAATTTATTCGACGAAGGTACCAGTTTTGTGAAAAATTTCAAGTATCCATTTTTGGGTGCTTGAGGAATGCTTGAAGAGTTTTTATCAAGTTTTTGGTTTTTTGATGTAATGGATGATGAGTTGTGATATTTTTTCAGTTTTTTTTGGCAAATTGGTGTATTTTCATATAACTTTTTTTGGTATAGTTCAACTTTTTTACTATTGATCTGCTGTGTGTCACGAGATTTTACTATTATTTTGCTGTTAATCATGAAAGTTCGGTAGTGTAATGCAAACCCTGCTGATATAGTAATCATATCATAGGAAGTTGCTGTCGAAAATATCCGACTTCAAGTGAAGCGCTACCGCTCCACTTAAAACCTCACAGAAACTAAATGAACGAATTACAATTTACCACGGTAACTTACACCGTAATTTCAGATTTTAGATATCCCCCTAAAACCTATCGAGAATACATGGCTGTGTTTTGGAAGATTATGATCCCTTTACAAATTGTAATTGTCCGACTTGAGATAATTTGCTAAACATTAGTGTATCCGGTATTTCCTTTTTAAAAAATAAGTGAAGTGTTTTACGAGATTATGACAGAATTAATTCCTACCGTGAGTTTTTCCCTAGGATATTATAGATTAAGATAGTAATAGTTCGTCTCCCTTCGGCTGGTAGAATCTAAGTTCCACCAGAGTTAGCGGCGTCTTCTTACCTGTTAGGTTACTCATTTAGTCATACGACTAACCCTTGACAACTTCTACAGGTCCCCCGAGGAGTGGAGGAGCGGGCCGCCGCTAAAGCACATCCAAATCTATCCTCTAGAAAGATACCGTAATTTCATTGTAAATGACAAATAAAATTTTCTGAACGAAATTGCCCATCTTTTCTTGTACTAGTATTATCGCGATATCACCGATTCTCCACAGTTGCTACAAATTCATCGCAAACATCGGCAGAAACTCCAAGGCCAAGTACATATTGTGCTCCAAGTGGTAGTCGAGGTGTATCCTATCACGAGCGTCTTGGTCCTATCCGTGTACTAAACATATCAGCCATACAAAACGTTTGTGGGCGTGTACATTGGTGTTGTGGCATTAAAATGATATTTTTTTATTTATTTTTTTTTTTAATTTTGAAATAATTTGAATTTGACACACTTGCCCTATAATGTAGAACCATTTTTTTTTACTTTTATTTTTAATTTATTGTAATTTATGTTGCAGTGCAACTAGTTTAACGCAATCAACACAATTTTTATTAAAGTCTTTAATTAGAATTATACAAAAAAGAAAATAGTAACTTGAATTAATTAGAAAGACTTATAGAAATAGAAAATAGTAACTTTGGAATGAAAGGTAAAGAAAGACTTATAGAAATAGAAAATAGTAACTTTGGAATGAAAGGTAAAAAAAGACTTATAGAAATAAAAAATAGTAACTTTGGAATGAAAGGTAAAGAAAGACTTATAGAAATAGAAAATAGTAACTTTGGAATGAAAGGTAAAAAAAGACTTATAGAAATAAAAAATAGTAACTTTGGAATGAAAGGTAAAGAAAGACTTATAGAAATAGAAAATAGTAACTTTGGAATGAAAGGTAAAAAAAGACTTATAGAAATAAAAAATAGTAACTTTGGAATGAAAGGTAAAGAAAGACTTATAGAAATAGAAAATAGTAACTGATTGAAAGATTAATATGAGTAAGATTAAAAAACATAAACATGTCTAATTCAGATCCAACGAGTAAGTACATTGATTTTCAATTTTCATTCATCATGGTGCTTAATGGAACTGAGATAAAACACTATATTTCTTTGCTGATCCAAAAATTCAAAATGGAAAAAGCTTATCCAGTATCCATCCCGATGAGAACAGTCCAGGCTGATAAGAAAAACATGTCAACTTACGAGTGTGAAACTGAACTGAATTTAAGTAGGAAAATCCCGTACAGAGAAGCTGTAGGTGCTCTCCTGTATTTATCTGCATGCACTAGGCCAGTTATTTCGTTTTCAGTAAATGTCCTAAGTCGCAAACAGAGTGATTATGATGTAGAAGACTGGTTGAAAGTAGAAATGGTCTTCAAATATTTGATCAAAACCAGAGATTTAGAGTTATGTTACTCAGGACTAGCTCCAGAACCAATTGTAGGTTATAGTGATGCATCTCTAGGTATGGGTGATCTAGATGGTCTTTCCACAACTGGGTTTGTAGTGTTCACTTACGGTGATCCAATTGTGTGGGGTACAAAAAGACAGAAAACTGTTGCAACATCATCAATGGAGTCAGAGTATTTAGCTATGTCGACAACTACTAAAGAGTTGATTTATTACAAAAATCTGTTGGAAGTTATTTTTAAAAATTGAATCGGTCAGAACCAAAAGGTCATAAGTCACATGGCGGCGAGCGTATTTGGAATCCTTACTTGGAAACTGCCAATGTTAAGAAATACTGCCACGCGATTGGCTGATGGGTGTGGTTTACGCAAAACAAACATTCGCGCTTTTGCCAAAATTTAAATTTATTGGAACTTTAAAAAAAGACGTCTTTGAAGGAATAATAAAACAAAATTAATTTTCTCAATACAAAATTAGAACTTCGAAAAAAGATAGCCATTAAATGGAAAAACAAAACAGGCTTGTTAATTACAATTAACAAAAATTAACAAACTTTGGAACAATATTTCAAAAAGATAGTCTTTGAAAGCATTATTTCATATTTATGTGATAACTCACTAAATTTTCCGCGAACCACCGGGTTTGCTATTCCTTCGGTTCCATTGGGTTACCGAGTTTTTTTGGAACTCAAGCAGCCATTTGTCAATTTTGGTCATACATTTTATATCAACTTCGAGCACAAATAATCTTTATCATTTTAACTTTCAATAATCTTATGATTAAAGTTTTTTGGTAAATGGCTATCTTTCAAATGGTAGTAATAATAATCCATTTTATTAATTTAATGCATTACATATTATCGCTTATACAGAAAAATGAGAATATCGCTTTAGCGGCAAAATTTTCATTTCAACTTCACGCGTTGTGATAATGATGATAACGATGGCCATATTAGAATAGCCAATCATAGGGTAGTATTTCTTAGTATTGGCAGTTTCCATGTAAGGATTCCAAATACGCTGTCGGCGA